>BPLR01003641.1:0-41930 GCA_021605095.1 Caerostris extrusa | reverse complement strand
TGTAGACTCCAAAGGTTATTGTAAAGTTGGATTGTAAAGGATAAATTAATTAATATAGATCCAGCTAAAATTTAAAATACCACTCATGTTTCTGTCATTCATATTTTTTAAGTTTACGAATATTAAATTTTTTTTCTTTTTGAATCATCACATTTTTTTTAATTTAGAAAATATTTTTGTATATTCATATTTATCTTTATGCTTTTCCCCATTTAAAATATTTATGCACCGATTTTTTAACATTTCAGTATGCATTTGACTACATTTTCTACCAATCAGTTGTTATGAGAGAGGGAATTTCTTATAATTCTAAACTGATTTTCTTAGGGAACATTCAAGGGAGAAGCATGCTTAATTAAAACGAAATATGGTGTAAAACGCACTTCAAATTTTGAAACGATTAATTTCAGCAGCTTACATTCATATCACAATTACACATTACCACTTAATTTATCTTCTTACTTTAGAATTTTTAAAAAAAGCGCAAGTATTTTGCGTTTACATTTTTCTTATATTTATCCTTATATGTGTTTCTTCATATGTATTTATAATGTAATATAATTAAAAATTATGCTGAAGGATTATGATGTTGTTATTATTTTTATATAACGTTACAATACAGAAAAATATAAATACTATCAGTTGAAGTTATAGAATTTAAAACAATACAGTTAATGCCCAAAGGGATTTAGCCACGAAGATTTTATACAATGTTTCCACCATCAGTTCTATATTTAAATACGGATACCATCTACTAAATTTTTAACACACTTTTCTATCTAATTTGGAAAAGAATCCATAAACAGTAACCCGCAAAGGGTGAGGAGTTATTGGCAAGGATTGTGGGCTAACCCGTTTCTAATCAATCGGCTGTTACGCTAACTCTATTACCTGCAGTTGTTGCGGTTAATTACTTGATGTTATGAATTACGCACCAAGAATCACATAAGTAGTGATCCCTAATGAGAGAAATAGATGAAAGGGCCAAGGCTGTCCATTTATCTTGGCTTTTGGTTTGCATGTGGTATTTGAGAAACGTAATGAGTAGACTGCATTTGTTTTTATCTCCTGGGATGTAAAGACCTAATCGCATATTGGAAATTCTAATAATGAGTTGTAAATTAAACGATGTTTAGCAACCAGTCGTATGATTGAAAAGTTTTCAGTTTGAATTTTCTATCTAATTTATTCTTGTTCTGATAATACATTATTATCGTTTAATGTTTTAAAAGATATGTAAATGTTGAACTGAAAATGATAAAACATATATCGAAATATATTTTTAAATTTTAGATAAAAAGTCATCTAATTTTATTCCGGACAAGAAAAAAAAATACGCTCGTAATTTATTTATTTTTGTAAGGAACTTAGATGCAGCATCCATATAAAGATAAAGGAATACGATAGGATGAAGAGAAATATCTTGATCTATTAAAATTATTATTTTAAAATGAATATATATATATAGAATAGAAACATTTAAAGATAAAATTTCCATACGTATACATATTTTCATATTTTTATTTTTTTGTTACTTAATTTATTTTTTTTCAATTTAAAATTTCTAATGAAACTCTTTCAAAAAGTTCATTTTTTTATACCGTACTAGAGCTTGTTATTGATACCTATGACATTATTGAACTCAGTCCTTACAAATTTGGCCAGTTACTGGTGAAAAAAGGATCAGATAACCAAATCAAAATTTTCAAAAGGAAAAGACCAGAAAAAAACGTCCAAATGTCAGAGTTAACAATCCCTATTTTGACCAGATGTTTAGCAAGGAAGTCATGTGCAGTTCTTAATCTAAAATTGGCAACAGCTTCTTTTCGAGTTTTGTCTGCCAGACTTTCCATATTAGAGATTAGAATATACAAAAAAAAAAAAAAAAAAAAAATTGCATCGCAGACTACGTTTGGAGGATTTAATTCTACGTAACGAATGTAATAGACTTAAAAGACATAAAGAAAAATCGCAAACGGTAAGTCCTTTATTGATATAGCCAGATAACAAGTTAAAAGGAATTGAGGATTCATATCATCCGTACCATTTGTGGTAAAGATCCAGGAGTATTTGCAACGAACTTTAAAAAATCAGAACGTTGAAATAGTTTTCAAATGTTTCAGTGTATATGCATTTATATTCTGTACTTTTTAAAAACATGATTTTGTGAAACAAGTCATGACTTCTCGAATTTTATAAAAATTTCTAAGATTGTCTTTTATTACATTCCAAGAAAAGAAAGATAAGTTTGTGATTCAGTGTGTAAATTACCTTTAAGCTTTAATTTACCTTCTAATGATAATAAATATATTTTATTAATAATTTGCTCGGAAATGAAAAGAGAATTCTATAATTTTCCTCAAATTTAAAATATTTATTTTGAATATTTCAAAAAAAAATATATTCTAACAGATCTATGCAAAAATCATTTGGATCTGTCACTATCATAAACTTAATGTAAGCATTTAAATATAAATAAAAATATTCTTTATTGCCCCAAAAATATCACAGTACATTAGTACAGCTGCAATAGTACACCTGCATAGATCCGATTAGCAAAATTTATTATTTACTTAAAACAATTTTTTCTAAGCCCTTTGTTTAACATTTATTGCTGTAGAATCCATTAAAAACATGCATAGTAAAGTGGAACTTAATCTTCAACTCAATTAAATTAATGAAAATCTTGCTTATTCTAACGAGAAAAATAATATATTAAAAATATAAATATTATAATTTTTCATATTAATAGTAAAATACATAACTACTATAACTAGTATACCATGTATAAACTATTACAACACAATATCCTTGTTTATTCATCAATCACATGTATTTACTTTCTAATCAATAGACCATCTAACACAAGAATGGCAGTGATATCTTGTTCTATTTCTTATCATGGGTTCTGGCTTATTAAGGTGAAAATAATTACATATAGCACACAGATAATGTAATAAAAATGTAATTTTGATGTTTAATTAATAACGTTCATATGAGACTATATTAATTTACAATAATTATTGAAAGTTTATTTCTTATAATATTTTTTTAAATAAATAAATAAAAATCATACGTTTAAAAATGCACTAGTATATTTTAACTGTGTGATGATTTTACGAATAACTATCAACAATTTTTTGTTTCTTTCAATAACAACAAAATTTTCTTTATTAAAATATGAATTATATAAAAGTTATACTGCATATATATATTATGTACATATATATACTACATATAATACTACATATATATTATGTACATATTATACTTAACAGTATAATTTTGTTAATAATATATTAAGTAAATTAAAGTAATTTTTTAAAACTAAATCATATCGCTTTAAATCTAATATTTGAATATAAATTAATTTTAGAATAATATTTTTAAATATACACTAGAACATTATTCAATATTTCTATCATATTTTGAAAGTGATTTATTTAACTTTACTTTAAAATATGTGTGACAAATATTCATTTCATTTATAGCAACATAGAATGAAAAAAATCACGAAGAAAAATATCGATAATAATAATAAATAATAATCGCCAAGTCGTCTAACACCCTGTACACAGACAAATTATAGAACGCCCTACTTTATCGGGATACATAATTTTATGTAGGAGAATCATGATAAATGATTGCTGGCATCCCGATATATACCTAAATCCCTGTCATATACTGAGTTTTCAACGTTCCTATGGGAACTTGGTGCAATACATCGAATTGGCGTGATTGATGGCCGTGAAGCGATGGATTGGCGCCAGATATCGCTCGCCACCTATCACCGTGATTGTAATTTTGTTCGCCAAAGTTTCCGGGTTGGGAACCTTTCATTTATTGGGTGGGCTGAATCGATTCTGTCATTATTGCACTTAAATTGTACTTTTGAAGCAAGGGTGTCCCTGATAGAGAAGGGTCATTTCGGATGGAGTATTTCACGTTTTTATCGACCTATTTCAAGGACTATCGGAATCTGGAACTGCACCGCAAATGGAGAAAATAGTGATTTATTATTTGACAGAGATATGTTAGTCGCGGTTCTTAAAAAGAAGGGAAAGAATGGTTTAGAAAATGCACTCTATTTTTATGTTCTTAATCTTTATAGAGATACATGATCTAAGTATAAATTGATAAAATGAGATGCTGTATTTTCAGTTTAGTTTTTTAGTAAATTAGTTGAAGTTAAATCTTTATATGTGGGATCTACTAACTGATAATGATCTTTAAACTTTTGATCAATTTTTTATTAAAAATACCTTTCCATATATTAAGCATGTCACGAAATATACGATACAAGATATTTACAATAACCTTTTGTACAAAAAAAAAAAGAACTTCTACTTCTTCTTCTACTAAAATTTTCTATAAAAAAATATTTCTACTTCTACTTCTAATAAAATTTTCTACAAAAACCATTCTACTACTTTTTGTTTTTCTAAAAATAGTTTTTTAAAAATACATAATTTTCACATATTTTATAAAAAAAAAAAAAAAAACTACTTCTTCTTCTGCTGAAATTTTCTACAAAAAAACTTCTTCATCTTCTTCTTCTATTAAAATTTTCTTCAAAAAAATCTTTTTTTCTAAAAAAGTTCTTTTACAAATACTTTTAATTCATAATTTTCGTGCCATTTTATATGCAGAAAAAAAAAAAACTAAAATTTATCTTCTACTAAAATTTTCTACAAAAAGTTTTATTTTTCTTATAAAAAAAGTTCTTTAAAAAATGTCTTTTAAAAATACTCTTCATTCTACTTTTCACACATTTTTATACAAAAATAAAATACTTATTTATTTAAATTAATAAAATGTAAAATTGGAAAATATATCAGTACTTATTTCAAAGCTATGTTGAGCTAAAATTTTCAATATATGTGCTTAATATATTTTGTTATCACTTAAAATGTAAATACACTAAATAAAAAACCTAAGTTTTAATCTCATAATCTTAACCAAACAATATTTTTATGTTGCTTATTTATTTTAACTGCAAACTTTATAAATTTGTTAAGAAATGTTAGTAAATGTTTTAAAATTGGAACTTTTTTTCTCCTAACAGTATTTTACGTTAAAAAGAAAATGTATTTCAATTTTGTAAAATTTTGTAATCAAATATTTACATTATAGTTTGCAGTGTTTATATTAACTAAATATTTTCGTTTAATTTTACGCATACAATTTTTATCCTTTCTATAAAACTAATCAGTTATTAAAATTTAAAATATTATGTAACATTGTAAACAGTTTCAGGACATAATAAATTTTGCATATTAATCTCATCAGGTTGAAATATTTCAGTATAATAACAAATTATTTTTTTCTCGTCATTAATTTTAAAAATTATAAATCGATAACATACTAATGAACAAAAAATACTCTTAATATGCATATACATAAGTATTCACGCTTATAAAAGTAACAAGCAAATATTCTTCAAAGGCTTCTTGCAAAAAAAAAAGTTTTTTCTGTAAGTCCAAAAATCGATATCCATTGAGATAATTGGATATTTATCAGATAACATTGTTTCACCTTTTATCTTTTAAATAGTTTTACATAGATTAATAATATAATATTTATAAATAGCACATCATATTACTATTCTTCATCATATTTTTTATTCTGAAACAGATTTATTGATTGTATTTATTAATAATAAAATTTATTAAAATTTCTCTGAGTTTTGAATGCTGAAGAAAAAAATAAAAAAAAGAATTTAAAAATATTAAAATATTATATATTTGAAAATATTATATAAAATATTAAGCTTATTATTACTACATCAAATATATTTAAACTAGAGTGTATATGTTTACTAAGAAATAATAAATATTTATAAATATTTTAGTAAAATATTTATGAATTGCATATCATATTTCTATTCTTCATCTTTTTTTATTCTGGAATAGATTTATTGATTTAAATCAATTATAAGAAAATTTATTTTGAAATTTATTAATAAGAAAATTTATTAGAATTTCTAATAAATTTTCTACTAAATATTTTATTCAAATATTTATGAATTACTCAACATATTTCTATTCTTCATCTTATTTTTTATTCTGAAATCGATTTATTAATTGTATTTATTAGTACGAAAATTTATTAAAATTTCTCTGATATTTGAATATCATTTTAAGAGAAATTATTATATATTTGCCCACATTGAAACAAGATTATTCCATCAAGTATTCTCAAAATACAGTTTATATGTTTAGTAAGAAATAATAAATATTTATAAATATTTTAGTAAAATATTTATGAATTACAAATCATATTTCTATTCTTCATTTTTTATTCTGAAATCGATTTAATGATTGTATTTATTATTAAGAAAATAATTTCTCTGAGTTTTAAATGTTGATTTTATATAATATATAATATATTGTAAAAATTGAAACTGGATTATTCAATCAAATATTAAAATTCCCAAAATATATTTTATATATTTACTAAGGAAAAACTATAATAAATTTACTAACTATAATAAATTTACATGTTTAATTACAAAACTTTTATTATCATAATGCAAAACCCTCTGAGAACATGTAAGTGTTTACTTCTTAGTTTTTTTCAGTCAGTCCGAAAAAATTGATATTGATATAATTGGATATTTATTAAATGTCATTGTTGCTCTTTTTAACCAATTTTATATAGATTCGTAATATAATATTTATGAATTGCCCATTACATTTCTATTCTTCATTTTCTTTTTATTCTGAAATCGATTTATTGATTATATTTATTAATAAGAAAATTTATTATCTTTTCTATGAGTATTGAATGTTGCTTTTATAGAAAATATTATATATTTGTACACACTAAAATAAGATTATCCACTCAAGCATTCTCAAAATACAGTTTATATGTTTACTAAGAAATAAAATATTTATAAATATTTTAATAAAATATTTATGAATTGAATATATTTCTATTTTTCAACGTAAATCTTTTTTATTCTGAAATCAATTTATTGATTTTATTTATTATTAAGAAAATTTATTAAAATTTCTCTGAGTTTTGAACATTGTTTTATTAAAAAAAAATATTATACATATAAACGATTATTCCTTCAAGTATTCTCAAAATACTATTTATGTGTTTCCTAAAATAATAAATATAAAAAAATATTTAATATTTTAATAATTTAATAATATTTTTATATTTATAATATTTTAATAAAATATTTATGAATTGCACATCATATTTCTATTCTTCCTCTTCTTTTTTATTCTGAAATCGATTTATTGATTGTATTTATTATTAAGAAAATTTATTAAAATTTCACTGAGATTCGAATGTTGCTTTAAAAGAAAATATTGGTACAAATTGAATAAGATATTGGTATATATTGGTACAAATTGAAACAAGATTACACCATCAATTATTACAAATTCTCAAAATATATTTTATATGTTTACTAAGAAAATGGATATAATAAATTTATTAACTATAATAAATCTGCATGTCTAATAACGAAACGCTTACTATCATAATGCAAACCACTCTGCGAACATGTAAGTTTTTATTTCCTAGTTTTTTCTGCAAATCCAAAAAATCGATATCCATGGATATAATTGCATATTTATTATATTGCATTGTTGCAGCTTTTCTCTTTTAATCAATTTTACATAGATTAGTAATAAATATTTATAAATTGCTCACCATATTTATATTCTTCAATATCTTTTATTTCTGAAATCGATTTATTGATTTTAGTTATTATTAATAAGCTTTATCAAAATTTCTCTTAGTTTTTAATGTTGCTTTAATGAAAGTATCATACACAAATTGAAACAAGATTATTCCATCCCATATTAAAAACTTTCAAATTACAGTTTGCATGTTTAATAAGAAAAACTATAATAATTTTACATGTTTAATAACAAAACTTTTACTATCATAATTCAAAACACTCTGAAATCATGTAAGGTTTTACTTCCTAGTTTTTTCTGCAAGTCCAGAAAATTGATATTCATTGAGATAATTGGATATTCATCAAAAGACATTGTTGAATCTTTTATATTTTAAATAGTTTTACATAGATTAATAATATAATATTTATGAATTGAACATCATATTTCTTTTCTTCATATTTTTTTTTTCTGAAATCGATTTATTGATTATATTTGTTATTGAGAAATTTTATTAAAACTTCTTTTGATTTTTAATATTATTTTAACAGAAAATATTATATATTAGCGCACATTAATACAAGATCATTACATCAAGTATTCTCAAAATACAGTTGAAATGTTTACTAAGGTATAATGAATATTTATAAATATTTTAATAATATATTTATGTATTACACCCCATATTTCTATTCTTCATATTTTTTATTCTGAAATAGATTTATTGATTATATTTGTTATTAAAAAAATTATTAAAATTTCTCTGTTTTGATTTTTGCTTTTACAGAAAATATTATATACTTGCACAAATTTAAACACGATTACTACATCAAATATTAAAAATTCTCAAAATACAATTTACGTGCTTACTAATAAAACACTGTAATAAATTTGCATGTTTAATAACAAAACTTTTACTATCTTAATGCAAAAACACCCTGAAAACATGTAAATTTTTATTTCCTAGTTTTTTGTGCAATTCAAAAAATCGATATCCATTGATATAATTGGATATTTATGAGATAGCATTTTTGCACCTATTCTCTATTAACCAATTTTTCATAGATTAGTTATATATTATTTATGAATTGCACACTATATTTCTATTCTACAATATATTTTATTTCTGAAATCGATTTATTGATTATATTTATTATTAAGAAAATTTATTAAAATTTCTCCGAGTTTTGAATATTGCTTTAACAGAAACTATTATATATTTGCACATACTGAAACAAGATTATTACTTCAAGTATTCTCAAAATATGGTTTATGTGTTTACTAAGAAAAAAATAAATATTTATAAATTTAAAAAAATATATTTAAATAATAATATATCAATAAAAACATTTAAAATAAAATAAGTAATAAAAATATAAAAATATATTAATACAAAATATTTAAAAAAATATTTGTATTGAATTTTGCACCATATTTATTTTCTTCATCTTATTTTTATTACAATTCCTACTGTTAGTTCACACTCTCCCTACATACATCTTGTTCAAATTTTCAATCGTTAATAAAATATTTTTTTATTCATCCACTCAAGTTCAAATACATTTTTTGAACTTGTAGTGATGACACTTGATGTTAATACAGTTTATTCAAATATTAATTCATTAATTAAATTTAATTAATTAATTTTAGTTTTTTTTTTTAGATTTAAGTTATAATAAGCATAAAATAATAGATGGCGCCAAATGTAAGAAGAAAATTTCAACTTTATTTGTAAAGGACTTTTCTGCAATATAGTGAAACAAAAATTGAAATTGACTTAAAAAAAAATTATATTACTTGTTTATTTTGGAATCGATTTATTGATTATATTTATTAATAAGAAAATTTTTTAAATTTTCTCTGAGAATTTGAATGTTGTTTTAATAAAAAAATTTATATATTTGCACCAATTGAAACAAGATTTTCCCATCAAATATTAAAAATTCTCAAAATGCAATTTATATGTTTACTATGAAAAAACTACTAAAAACTTACTAACTATAATATATATACGTGCTTAACAACAAAACTTTTACTATCATAATGGAAACACTCTGAAAACATGTAAGTTTTTACTTCCTCCTTATACAAAATGATTAACATATTGCTAACACTGCAACAGACCGATTTGATTACAAGCGACATTTGTACTACTTTCCATGCACTTTACACAAGAAAGATTCTAAAAGCAATCTTAAGATTGTTCTTCCAGAATAGTTTCGCAAATCACTTTTGTTAATGCATCCAGGAATCTAGATTGCATATGTTGCATACACAAAGTACTTCATAGTTATTTTAGATGAAGGCAGGCAAGAAATTTTCTATTATTTTACTACTTGCAGAACTTTTGTCTGTCTAAAAGGAATAGCATTTTAAGAGTTTAGTTTGAGAAACTGCATATTTATTCTGTTGTGTATGCTGATATTTTTTATATAAATTTCTTTTATTGTTGAATTTGAGACAATCCAATATTTTATATAAAATGAACTGTTTTAAATGCTATCAGATGTTTACCATAAGTAGGTTAAAATTTCAAGTTGGTATATCGATTTATGATTATTATATATATATAATGGAAAATATAAAGTAATTCAATCATTTTCATTTATATATATACACAGTCCAGTCACATTAATGTGACCACTTGTCAAAAAGCCAGAATATACACTCTTGTATATTCTGGCTTTAATGGAGCGTGGAATGTGGTATTAAGTGGAATTCTTTCTATACACTCCACTGCAATGTGCTGCCACCTGCCTCACGTTGACGTCGAAAGTAGGTGGTGGTCACATTATTGTGACTGGACAGTATATATATATATATATATATATAAAAGAAAATGATTGAATTCATTTATATTTTCTATTATACTCCTTTTATTTTAAATATGTACTTTATTATTGTAAGTAAAAACTGTCAGTGTACATTTTATTGCTTTAAACCTTTTTACTATTAGTCTGCGAGCAAATAAAAACATTCCTAAATGGATTGTAAAAAAAGATAAGATGTTTTCTTTATTTTTTTATTCTATTTAAATATTAAATAACAAAACTATTTCAAAATAGAAGATAATGCAGCATTATAAAAAAATAAGTACACACATTTAAAAATGTCAAAGTATTAAGTGACTTATGTCTGATTATAGAAATATGTTAATCAACATCTGCTACTATAATGTGTCTTTTTTCTTCTTCTGATCATTTTTGTCTGTTAGTTTTAAAATCTTTAAAAGGTTATTCTAGTTATAATTATTCTAAGCTAGTTATTCTATTAATAACTACCTTAATATATTTTTAAAATACTTGTATAATATTTTTGTAGTTTTGTAAGCAAAACATTAGGCCCTCTGTTATATGAGAAGTGGACAGCATCATTTGAGAATATTTAATATATGTTCATAAATTTTATAGGATAAATATTTGTTACATAATTGTATATTTTATTAAAATATTACCTGCATAAAGAGGGAAAACAGTACTTAGAACTTATTCTAATAAATTTCTCAGATTTAAAGAGAAAGGATTGTTAAAAAACCGAGTACGATATTGAAAAGTGAATACTCAAATATCTTTCACATTTTTTATGAAGCTAATTATTGCACTTGACAATCATAATTAACAATACATTTCCAAACTGCTGTTTATTAAATCACCTGGATAAATAATTAATATATATTTATAAATATTTTAATTAATTTAACACTGTAAAAAAATAATTTGAATGTAATTATAACCCTAGTTTCATTTCTTTATGAAACACTGAATATTTTTTTTTTCATGACGTGTGGTTTCCTTTTGTTAACCTTTTTGGTCTTGCAAATTAAATGTGCTGATATTATTTAAGGCAATATCATTTCAATGTTATAAAATACATTTATATAAATGTACGAAGAGTAATTCATTCATTTAAACTTTTCAGAAGTTTGTAAAATATTTTCTTATTATAGAACCAAAAACTCTCACTAGGTATTCTGTATTCAAACTGACAGTAAACGGTATATTTAAAGCAGTAGCAGCAATGCATACCACAAAAAAAAAAATCCATTATTACGTTTTAAAGTTCAATAAAAATTGTATTTATATACATCTCAAATAAAAATTATAAATACATATTTTCTTTCATTTTGAGCAAGCAGTTTAAAATCTAGATATTTTGTTTAGCACATATAACCTAATTATTTTACTAAAAATAACAAATATCAAACCATAAATAAGTGTAAAAAAAAAGGCCATGACGGACTTGAAATACTAATACTAAATTAGTATTTCAAGATACTAAATTTCACTAATTCACTATTCACTTCAAATACTAAATTTCAAATCTAATGAAAAAATGTCTCGTAATCAATTTCGAAACAACGCGAAATATTACGCAATTTACGAGGATTACGAAAATATTTAGCCAAAAGTACTGGACAATTTATGTGGTTATAGAATTTTGTGAGAAAAGACAGCTTTGATTCTTTTAACTTTAACTTTGGCCACAAGATGTATGCGAGAGTTAATATGTAAGTAACCCCAAATCTTTCAAACTTACCTTAAATTTGATTAAGTTAATTCAATTTTTTTTATTTCTTTTTTAACAAGTAAAATTTTCTTTGTAAATTAAATTAAATGTAAATTGTAAAATTTTCTTTGTAACAAATTCTGTAAGTTCCAATATAAACAAATAATAAATTGAAATATTTATTAAAAAGAGAAATCACTTATTTAAGAATTAAATTAAGAAAACAATTATGTAATGAAAAACTGAATTGAATGGAACTTTTCAAAATGTTATAAACTCATAATTTCTTCTTAAAATAGAGTAACAAAGCCATAAATTAATTTGTTTGTCTTGCTTAAAACAATTCATTAACGTGTTTGAATGATTAAATACCCTACTTTAAGAAAAATATATATAAAAGTCTTGATGCTAAAATACGGAAGCTCTTCAAGTATTTTTTTGAAGTTACCTCTGTCACAAAACTACTCCATTTTTTTCAACCAGTGTTGCTTCTAAAAATACTGTAGGGCAGAAATAAACTTCTTGGCAAGCAATTAAACTAAACGCTGTGCACGAATAAATAAGCAGGGCTGCATGTTCACGCAGAGAAGACAATTAGCGGGCGAGTTCGTGCTCTGTCATTTTCTCCCGGCACTAGAAAACGACCCATAGATCTTAAAATCCTACCACCAGCGTCTTCAAAAGCGCACGTGAGATTTATTAATGTCGGTCTACACGATTAACGGTGGGAACAACTTCAGCTGTAAGTAACAAATGGCCATAAGCTACAAAATAACTTTT
Organism: Caerostris extrusa; assembly: GCA_021605095.1. Classification (NCBI taxonomy): domain Eukaryota; kingdom Metazoa; phylum Arthropoda; class Arachnida; order Araneae; family Araneidae; genus Caerostris; species Caerostris extrusa. The sequence goes on along the minus strand of BPLR01003641.1, from coordinate 29,007 downwards.
ATCTAAGCCCTCTTTTCTTTGCCGCGCAAAATTTTATCTTATTAAATTACTTCCGAGACGCGATAATTAAGCTGTTGGTGGAGTGGCCAGGCAGAAATGCACGTTAAAAAGTATTAAGGTTCAGTCGTTTAGCAATTTACAACCACTGAGGGTCTCAGCTGAGTTTATTGTATAGTTACATAGCTGAGAGAAGGATTTTCTTGGAACATTTATTATAAGGTTCTTCTTTATCTTCTTAAATAACAGAGTTGTGGTTTAGTTCTATTCTTTTAATATTAATGTCTCTTTCTTTGTCGACTGAGATACCTTTGGAACAATGGATTCTTTTATGTCTTTGTTTTCGACCAAAAATTGAGATATCTTATAATCTAGGTAATTAATGTCTAATATGTCTAGAGAGAAAAAGTATTAAATTTTATTGATTATAATTGGAAAGTCATTGCGACTCTACAGAATATATTATAGTTAGAAGAAAGAAATATTCATACAAAAAAGGAGTAGGATTTATTATAAATTTAATGTGTCATTTCTCGAATCTTTGTAGTTGTTGTTGTTGTTGTCGTATCCCCTTAAGAGTACAAGGGAATTAAATATTGTGGAGCTCCAGAATAATATTGGCTATGTTGATTGCCAGCTCGGAGTACTAATCCTCTTCCGAGGGATGGTCCAGGTGATGCATGGCGGCTGCAACAACTGGACAATAAAAGACATGATGAGCAGTAAGTTCGACTTCAGAGCAGTTGCAACATTTTTGGTAGTTTTTAACGCGAGACGGAAATGCATGTTACAAAGTATCAAAGTTCAGTCGTTTAGCAATTTACAACCACTGTGGGTCACAGCTGAGTTTATAGTATAGTTACATAACTGTGAGAAGGATTTTCTTGGAACATGTATTATAAATTCTTCTGTTGCTTCTTTATCTTCTTAAATTGCAGAGTTTTGGTTCTATCCTTTTAGTATTAATGTCTCTTTCTTTGTCGACTTAGATACCATTTGAACAATGGGTGCTTTTATCTCTTTTGTTTTCAACCAAAAATTGCAATATTTTATATTCTAGGTAATTAATGGGGAATATGGCTAGGCAGAAAAAAGGTAAGATTTAATTGATTATCAGTTTAAAGTCATTGAGACTATATATTATAGTTAGAAGAAAAGAAATATTTATACGAAAAAGGAGTTGAACTTATTATAAATTTAATACACCATTTCTCGAATATTTGTGGTAGTTTTGATTTTTGCTGTTGTCGTATCCCCTGAAGAGTATAAGGGCGTCGAATATAGTGGTGCTCCCGAACAATATTGGCTATGTTGATTGCCTGCTCAGAGTGTAGATCCTCTTCCGAGGTATAGTGCAGACAATACATGGCGACTGCAACAACTGGGCAATCAAAGGCATGATGATGAGTAAGATCGACATCAGGGCAGTTGCCACATTTCTTGTATTTTTGTAAAGCCATCTGCAGAATTGCTCATATTTTGGGGAGTTTCATTCTGAATCTTGTGAAAATAGTAGCTGGTAATCTATTCGGTATATATTACAGTCAGCTCAAAGACATATGTATGCGAAAAGGGAGTATGACTTCCTATAAATTTGATGCTCTATTTCTGGAATCGTTATATTTCTCTTCTTTAATGTTAATATAAATTTTATGTTTAATGAAATCACATTTGAAGATTAAATTAATTTACGCTTTGATATCTAACACAGCAAGTTGATTTGTGTATAAGCTTCTGATGTTGATCAGTTCAAAATTTGATGTATAATCTGAAAAAGTTATTTTTACACAAATGGGAACAGGTACATTAATATGTAATCCGCAAAGTTCCTTAAATTTGATACGTACTGATGGACAGATGGTCTAAAATTTAGGGATGCATTTTTAAATGACAGTATTGCCAGGAAGTTACTGTGACCCATAGGATTAATGTTTACATTTCAAAATAGTTCACAGGCACATCAGGTTCTGTTACTAGAATAACATCTAACGCAGGTTATTTTTTACCAACTGGTAGCAATCTTGTTTTGAAAAAGATGCTATTTTTTAAAACGAAAATTGCAAAATTGTTGAACTTTAATTACTTTTCGAAAATTTCCAAAAAACAATTGGGAGAATTAATTGTAAAAATTCCCTTTAAAAATATTATATTAAATATTTTAACTAACGACAGTTAGTATATCTCAACAGAATATATAATGTAAATATATAAAAATAATTTCTTGGCATATTTATTACATATTATTTTCCTTAATAATATTTGGGGAATGATTTAATTATTTTCAAAATTATCTAATTATGCCCTTATATGCATGTTCAGAAATGACTTGATGAGCAATAAGACTTTTTTGGTTTTCACTGTTTAATTTGAAATCATAAAGTCAAATCCAAAAACTGTACTTGACAGGGTTGAAAATACGTTAAATCTGAAGATTAGAAATTCATTATTTTGATTTTGACCATTGGATAGAAAGTGAATATCTCTCAGTTAAAGATCCTCACGATGTTCGATACAAATTGGGACAGCATCAAAGAACAACATTGACGTTATATATTGACTAACCACAATTAGAAATTTTGGACCGAAATGTAAAGAATCAAAGCAATTCGTTGTATCCTTGAATTTAGAAAATCCTGTACCTGTAAAAACCAAAAACTTCTAAATTTTCATATTTTTTTTTCAAGTACAGGATTTAATCTTCTATGGGCGTAAGATATGCATTTTAAAAAAATATTCTAGTTCAATCGTAATAAATCTCTACAATTCTATTGAATCTCTTTCATCTCTTTCTCTCTCAGTTACGTAACATGAAGAAGGATTTCTTAAAACATTTATTACACATTCAATTGATGGCTCTCTTTTTTTTTCTCCAGCTTCGCGTTGTTATCTTTTTCTTCTTTTAATATTAATGTCACTTTTTTTATTCGAGAGAGATATCGTTTGAACAATGAATTCCTTTTATGTCATATATCAGATATTTATAGAATAATAAATTTGAAGAGAGATGAAGCTCTCGAAAATCCTTCAAAATTGAAAATTCTGAGTCAATATATATATTTATAAAGTATACTATACTTATAATTGCAATCTATGAGTGCAACTAGAAGGTTGAAAAATAGCCCTCGGAAAAAGGCTAAAAATAAGAATAATTTTTGTTATTAATTTTGTTATTAATATTAGTATCAAGATATTTGTAATGAATCTATTTAAAATATATTTTAATATTTCTTACAAATCTAAAAAAAAAAAAAAAAAAAAAAAAATGACCATGCCACTAAATTCTACCATTCCACTATTTTTTTAACAGTATGGTACTTGCTATTTTTTAATATTATGGTAGTGTTGTTTCATTTATTAAAGTGAGGCAATACCATAATCTTGCACTAATTACTTCATAAAATAAAGGCATTTATTTTTTACATTTAAAGAAACACATGTATAGTTGTTTTTTTTTTTCTAATGCAGCTGGCAAAATACAACACATGTATAGTAAGAGATATATTTTTGATGGAATCTTAGACTAACATTACCTATAAGCAAACAATTTGTAATAATAATATATATTTATACTTAATGTTTGAATAACAAATGTGTTAAACCTTTAGATTCAAGTATAAGGATTTTTATTATTTAGAACAAAATGAAATTTTAGTTTAAATTCCTTAAAATATGTATGTTGTTAGCAACTGTTTATATCAAAAGTTTCCATTTACACTACATTTGGAAATCACGATTCTAAAAGCAACATTTTAAATACCGACTTCTATTTGAAAGAGTTACTGGTTTAATTGATTACTATTTAACTAGCCTATGAGAGATTATAAACATCACTTTTGCCAGTAGTTAATACGATCGGTATTCGCAAAGCAACCACAGAAAATTTAATTTTTCAATATGTTCTTGAAAAAATTGTTTGTTGAAAACAGAACATATTTTTGAATATTTTTTTTATTTTAATATTTCAGAATAACTATGTAAAACATAATTAAATGTTATAATTAATTTTTCACATTGACTAGGTTTAGGTTACCATATTTCAAATATAGGGTCCCACTACTCGTCTAAAAGAGCAACTTTATGACCATTTCAGATTAAGCTAATGTTTAGTCATAGGTATTTATTCTTCAATTACAATAGAAATACAATGATATAATATTCTGCTTTTAGAAATAATAGTGTAAGCTAATAAATATAATAGAGCATATATCTATCTATAATGTCTTACCCATTTTAAATTAAAATATGTCATAAAAACAACCAACATAATGAAATATATGTATATTTTAGTACCAATTTCAAAGCATTGCTGATTTTGTAATAATTCAATATAAAATGCATTATTGCCTGAAGCAGTTCGTTTTCAAATGAGGCCATTATTTCGATGTCTTTCCTTTATATCTGCAGTATTACTCCATTTAATCATCAGAATACAAGTTTATCGGAATTAAAGCTATAATGCTAATAAATCCAATGTAAATCAATATTATGCTACCAATTTTATTATATATCTGTTATGCATTAAACCTAATTCAGTTTAAGGAAATAATAGTAATTTAATACGATATACACACATTTACGTTTTAGATTATTAGTATTACTAAATACTTACATAATACGCTACACTACCATTAACCGTTTTAAAATACTTTACATTCAATTATAGTCCAAGCCACATTCGTAATTACTATGATTAGGGCGAAAACAGACTGGTGCCAATCCTCAATTCGGAAACAAAAGCTTTCTCATTAATTTTAAAAGTAGAAACAATTCAGCAAGAATAACTCTCAACTGCTTCATATCACGCAAGCGGCCCTACCTTCAGCAAATAACCTTTCTAAACATGTCAAATATTTCGCTTTAAGTATCTTGAAAGAAAATACATTCGACCGTTACAGTTACAGCGAAAATCCATTAACAAATATTTGAAATCAATTAACGGAACTCGAGTTCTCTCCTGATAAATGTCAGCATTTTAAATGCCATTGCTTCAGCTCTGGAGTGCCACTCCATTTAATCATCGGAGTGCAAGTTTCTTTGTCAAAGGTAATTATTAAGATTACTCTCCAGAAACACTTTACTTCGAATTGGTAGGCGGCTTCTGAATTTATGGAATTACTAATTTTATTATGATTATTTCGTTTGATTAGTTTTAATTTGTTAAGCTAAGTAAGTTAATATTAAGAGTTAAATGACTTATATTTTTAATTTATATTTCTTTTTTCATCATTACACGTTTGCTGATTTATCAAAAGAGAATATTTAATATTTTATAAAATAATATTTTGTACATATGAATATTTAATGGTATATGCAAATTTATATAGCTATTAAAAGGGTAAAGCATGTGTAATCTTCGTATATTGTAATGTGTAATGTATTATAAAAATATGAAACAAATACATAAGATGTGCAAATACATAAGGTAATGAAGATACATAAGATGATAAATACTTGAGATAATAATGAAAAAATGCATACGATGTGCAAATACATAAGATAATGCCAATATATAACATTTTTACAAAATAAATACAGTACACGATAATACAAATAGATATGCATAAATTTTAATATGAATCCAATATCATGTAACCAATTTTAATGTAATTGTTATACATTAAATCTATTGCAGTTCTAAAGAAATAATAGTAATTTAATACGCTATATACACATTTAAGACTTATATTATTAGACAATTAACTTTATACCATAAGCAAGGGCTGCACCGCTGTTACTTATTTAGCACTACCCATGGGGTACGTACAAATTACAGCTTGAAAGTATGCTATGAACGCGACTAACACTGCCCTCACAATGGTCTACGATCCTATTTGACCGGTCCTACTGTTTAAAGTGGATTCCGAACCCCTACAAGCATTCATGGCCCCGACGGTGCTCGAACTGGAAACCTATTTTTTAAAAATTATATAAAACAATATTTTGTTAATATGAATATTTAAGGATACACTCAAACTTATATAGTTGTTAGAAGGGTTAAGTATATAATCTTCGAATATTGTAATGCCTAATATAAAAATATGATGCAAATACCTGAGATGCGCAAATACATAAAATAGCGGAAATACATAAGATGATAAATGCACGAGATTATAAACACATGAGATGATAATGATATTATAAGGTGTGTAAATACATAAGATAATGTAAATACATAATATGACAATGCAAATACATAACATGATAATGCAACTACATAAGATGTATAAATTATAATATGAAATCAATATTATGTAACCAATTTTAATAAAATTATTATTCATAAAATCTAATCCAGTTCTAAGGAAATAATAGTAATTTAATACAATACATACACATTTACGACTTAGATTATTGGGATTACTAAATACTTCCTTTATTACGCTACATTACCATTAACAGTTTTAAAATAATTTATATTCAATTACAGAACAAACCACATTCGCAATTACTATGATTAGGGCGAAAACAGACCAGTGCCAATCCTCAATTCGGAAACAAATGCTTTCTCATTAATTTTAAAAGTAGAAACAATTCAGCAAGAATAACTCTCAACTGTTTCATATCACGCAAGCGGAATTACCTTCAGCAAATAACCTTTCTTCTCCAAACATGTCAAATATTTCTGCTTTTAAGTAACTCGAAAGAAAATACATTCAGCCGTTACAGTTACAGCGAAAATCCATTAACAAATATTTGAAATCAATTAACGGAACTCGAGTTCTCTCCTGATAAATGTCAGCATTTTAAATGCCATTGCTTCAGCTCTGGAGCGCTACTCCATTTAATCATCGGAGTGCAAGTTTCTTTGTCAAAGGTAATTATTAAGATTACTTACTCCAGAAACACTTTGCTTCGAATCGATGGGCGGTTACTGAGTTTATGGAATTACTAATTTTATTTTGCTTCTTTCGTTTGATTAGTTTTAATTTGTGATAGTTCGTGTTGTAATTAATATTAAGTGTGAAAATGACTAATATTTTTAATTTTTAACATTAATCAATTTACTAAAAGATAATTTTTAATATGATTGTTGTTCTCATGCAGCTGGCAATAGAGAGTCGGTTAATTTTAATTCCCCGTGTTACTTATTTAGCACTACCCAGAGGGCACATTTACACATTTCTACCCCACAAGACTCTACGATCTTAAGTTTAAAGATTCCGAACCTTTTAACCGCCGAGGCTCGAAACCCGAAAACTGATTTTTAATATTATATAAAACAAATTTTTGTTAATATGAATAGTTAATGATATATACAAATTTCTATGGTTGTTAAAAGGTTAAACATGTAATCTTCCAAGATTGTAAAGTGTAATATAAAAATATTATGCAAATACATAAAATAATGAAAATACATAAGATGATAATGTAAATACATCAGGCGATAATGCATATACATAAGATTTGCAAATACGCAAAATGCAAGTATAATATGACAATGCAAATACATACCAAATAAATGCAAATACATAAGATGTATAAAGTATAATATTAATCCGGTATTATGTAACCAATTCTAATAAAATTGTTAAACAATAATTTTAATCAGTTCCAAGGAAATAATAGTCATTTAATACGATATATATGCACATTTACGACTTAGATTATTGGTATTACTAAATGCTTCCTTATTACGCTACATTAAAATTAACTGCTTTTAAAATATTTAAATTCAATTATAGTCCAAACTACAATCGTAATTACTGTTTAAGGGCGAAAACAGACTACTGCCAATCCTCAATTCGGAAACAAAAGCTTTCTCAATAATTTTAAAAGTAGAAACAATTCAGCAAAATAACTCTCAACTGTTTCATATCACGCAAGCGTCCTATCTTCAGCAAATAACCTTTCTAAACATGTCAACTATTTCACTTTTTAAGTAACTCGAAAGAAAATACGTTCTACCGTTACAGTTACAGCGAAAATCCATTAACAAATATTTGAAATCAATTAACGGAACTCGAGTTCTCTCCTGATAAATGTCAGCATTTTAAATGCCATTGCTTGGGCTCTGGAGTGCTACTCCGTTTAATCATCGGAGTGCAAGTTTCTTTGTCAAAGGTAATTATTAAGATTACTCTCAAGAAACACTTTACTTCGAATCGGTGGGCGGCTACTGAATTTATAGAATTACTAATTTTATTTTGATTCTCCGCTTGATTAGTTTTTAATTTGTGATAGTTCATGTAGTAAATTAATATTAATCGTGGAATGACTTATATTTTTTAATTGTTTCTTTTTCAGCTTTACACATTTGTTCATTTAAGAAAAGAATTTTTAATATTATATAAAAATATTTTGTTAATAAGAATAGTGGCATATACAATTTAATCATTAAAATTGTTAAGCAATATGTATTCTTCCATTATTATAATGTTTAATATAAAAATATGATGCAACTACATAAGATGATGAATTATATGGGATGATAATGTAAATACATAAGGCGTGCAATTACAGGGAAGATATTGCAAATATATAATATGACAATGCAAAACATACCATAATAATGCAAATACATAACCCGAAAAATTATAATATTAATCAATATCGTTACCAATTTTAATATAATTGTTAAACATATATCAAAATCAGTTCAAGGAAATAATAATAATTTAATAACGATATACACGTTTACGACTTAGATTATTATACTAAATGCTTTACTTAACGCTACACTAAGATTAACTGTTTTAAAATAATTTAAATTCATTATAGTCAAACCACATTCGTAATTACTACGGTTAATGCGAAAACAGACTACTGCCAATTCTCAATTCGGAAACAAAAGCTTTCTCAATAATTTTAAAAGTAGAAACAATTCAGCGAAAATAACTCTCAACTGTTTCATATCAAGCAAGCGTCCTATCTTAAGCAAATAACCTTTCTAAACATGTCAAATATTTCGCTTTAAGTAACTCGAAAGAAAATACGTTCTACCGTTACAGTTACAGCGAAAATCCATGAACAAATACTTGAAATCAATTAACGGAACTCGAGTACTCTCCTGATAAATGTCAGCATTTTAAATGCCATTGCTTCAGCTCTGGAGTAATACTCCATTTAATCATCGGAGTGCAAGTTTCTTTGTCAAAGGTAATTATTAAGATTACTCTCCAGAAACACTTTGCTTCGAATCGGTGTGCGGCTACTGAATTTATGGAATTAATAATTTTATTTTGTTTCTTTCGTTTGATTAGATTTAATTTGTGATAGTTCATGTAGTAATTAATATTAAGTGTGAAATGACTAATATTCTTAATTTTAACATTACACTTCTGTTTTTACTAAAAGATAAATTTTAATATTATTGTTGTTCTCATGCAGCTGGCAATACAGAGTCAGTTAATCATTATGCCTTAAGCAAGGGCTGTCACGCTGTTACTTATTTAGCACTACCCAGAAGACACATGTAGCCAGAATATATGCTATGGACGTGAGTTACACTACCCCCACAAGACTCTTAATCTTATTAGACAAGGAAGTATTGTTTAAAATGGAATCCGACACCTCTACAAACATACATGGCACCGCCGGCTACTGAACAAATGAAAACTGATTTTAAATATTATATAAAACAAGGTTTTGTTAATATGAATATTTAATTAATATGCAAATTTCTATGGTTGTTAGAAAGGTTAAACATATGTAATCTTCTAACATTGTAAAATGTAATATAAAAATATTATAAAATACATAAAATAAGGAAAATACATAAGATGATAAATACATGAGATGATAATGCATATACATAAGATTTAAAAATACGCAAAATGCAAATACATAACATGGCAATGCATTACATAACATGATAATGCAAATACATAACAAATAAATGCAAATGCATAACATGATAATGCAAATACATAAGATGTATAAAGTATAATATCAATCCGGTATTATGTAACCAATTCTAATAAAATTGTTAAACAATAATTTTAATCGACTTCTAAGAAAATAATAGTCATTTAATATGATATATAGCCCATTTACGACTTAGATTATTGGTATTATTAAATGCTTCCTTATTACGCTACATTAAAATTAACTTTTAAAATATTTCTATTCAATTATAGTCCAAACTACAATCGTAATTACTACGATTAGGGCGAAAACAGACTAGTGCCAATCCTCAATTCGGAAACAAAAGCTTTCTCTTTAATTTTAAAAGTAGAAACAATTCAGAAAGTATAACTCTCAACTGTTTCATATCACGCAAGCGCCCTACCTTCAGCAAATAACCTTTCTAAACATGTCAAATATTTCGCTTTTAAGTAACTCGAAAGAAAATACTTTCGACCGTTACAGTTACAGCGAAAATCCATTAACAAATATTTGAAATCAATTAACGGAATCGAGTTCTCTCTCTGATAAATGTCAGCATTTTAAATGCCACGGCTTGGGCTTTGGAGTTCTACTCCATTTAATCATCGGAGTACAAATTTCTTTGTCAAAGGTAATTATTAGATTACTCTCAAGAAACACTTTACTTTAAATTGGTGTTCGGCTACTGAATTTATGGAATTACTAATTTTATTTTGATTCTTCCGTTTGATTAGTTTTAATTTGTGATAGTTCATGTAAGTTAATGTTAAGCGTGAAATGACTTATATTTTTCAATTTATGTTTCTTTTTCATCATTACACATTTTTCATAAATCAAAAAGAACTTTTAATGTTATATAAAACAATATTTTGTTAATCTGAATATTTAATGGTGTATGCAAATGTACATGGCTGTTAGAAGGAGTTAGGGTTAGCCATATGTATTCTTGAATAATGTGTAATATGAAAATATAATGCAAATATATAAGATGTGCAATGGCATATATTTTTAAATACATATTTATTTGTTTTTCAAATACATAACATGATAATTAAGTATATATACCTAATTTTTAATGCAAATACATAACATGATATTTACATTAGATATATAAATTATAATATGAATAATATTATGTAACCAATTTTAATATAATTGTTAAACATTAATTATAATCAGTTGTAAGAAAATAATAGTAAATTAATGCGATATACATACATTTACGACTTAGATTATTGTTACTTCCTTATTACCCTACACTGCCATGAACCGTTTTAAAATAAATAATATTCAATTATAGTCCAAACCACATTCTAATTACTGCTATTAGGGCGAAAACAGACTTGCAATCCTCAATTCGAAACAAAAGCTTTCTCATTAATTTTAAAAGTAGAAACAATTCAGAAAGAATAACTCACGCAAGCGGCCCTACCTTCAGCAAATAATCTTTCTAAACATGTCAAATATTTCGCTTTAAGTAACTTGAAAGAAAATACAATCGATCGTTACAGTTACAGCGAAAATCCATTAACAAATATTTGAAATCAATTAACGGAATCGAGTTCTCTCCATGATAAATGTCAGCATTTTAAATGTCATTGCTTGGGCTTTGGAGTTTTACTCCATTTAATCATCGGAGTGCAAGTTTCTTTGTCAAAGGTAATTATTAAGATTACTCTCCAGAAACACTTTACTTCAATTGGACCGGGCGGCTACTGAATTTATGGAATTACTAATTTTATTTTGATTCTTTTAGTTTGATTAGTTTTTATTTGTGATAGTTTGTGTAAATAATAGCTTATTTAATATATTATACTAGCGTGAAATGACTTACTACTGTGCTCAAAAAGTAAGACCAATTATTTTTTTTTCAAAAACTCTTTATTTATTCTTCAAAATTGATTTCATTGCCTGCAAAACCCTATACAATACAAGCCCCAAATTGGACGTGAACTTCATCCAATTTGGTGAGTTATTGTTAATTTGTGATAGTTCATGCAAGTTAATATTCAGCGTGAAATGGCCTATATTTTTTATTTATATTTATTTCTTTTTCATCGTTACTCTTTTGTTCATATATCAACAGCTAATTTTTAATAATATATAAAACAATATTTTGTTAATATGAATATTTAATGGCACACGCAAATTTATATAGCTGTTAGAAGGGTTATAGCATGTTAATCTTAGAATATTGTGATGTGTAATATAAAAATAAAATGCAAATACATACGATGTGCTTATGTTGTGTTTGTTATTCTTTATTATTTTTTCAGTTACTGTAAATTCTTCATATAAGGCTATATATCTCTTTCTCAATTAAATCCGACCAGTTTTCAACCTGCATAGAGAGAAGACTTCTGAGAAAAAGCTAGAATTCCCTATTACAGAATAAGTCAACAAGAATTCTCAATTCCTTGACCATAGTCGTTGGAAAGGCCTGCTTTAGATTTGTAACTGGCCATGACTACTTTCAGAATCACATGTATAGAATCAGGCAGCTAGGAGTATCTGCCCACCTAGAACAATGGCATGCCCATGACTGGAGAGTACCTCATCAAATGTCATACTTTCTTAACTATATCCTTTTTGTAAGCTACCAATATTTCTAGACATGATTTTTTTTTAAATAAGATTAGAAATGTCGTCGACTAATGATCAAAAGAGACTAACATCTATTCATAAGATAAAAAAAAAAAGAACCTAATTTTAATGGGTCTGTAGTTAAAATTTCAAATTTCAATTCTTTTAGAAAAGTCGATTTAATAATAGCTTATTTAATATATTATCATTTACATGAATCTAAGATTCCATTTGCATGCTGCTAGAAATAGACCATTAAATTTGTTGAGGAAGACATTTCGTCCAATAAGTGGAAACCCTATTAATACGAATCTGTTTATGGCTTCACCTGAGAATGTTAGCTTCAATAATTTGATATATCGAATAATAGTGGTTACTATTTTCTCATGATAACCCACTTATCTTATTAGGATCAAGTATATGATCAAACCCAACATGATAACTTCGCAGTTTCTTGTAAAAACTCATTTTAAACCATCTTTATTACTGATGCATCTTAAATAGCTTATTTAAAAAATATTATACTCAGTTATTCATACATATTATATAATTCATGAAAATAAAATACTGCGACATAAGACTCTTATTTATCTAAAAATGGAAAACATTAAAATTGAAAAATCTTAATTAAAATTGTGGTATTCAATTTTTTAAGAAATGTTATAAATTTTTAAATAAAAATTCAGTTGGAGTTTACAAAAATTGATATGTTTTCAATAAATTTCCGTTATTGCTTTAGTCTGTAAAAAATGGAAAACATTTTAATGCATGGAAATTCCCCCCCACCCTGCAGCCTGAGGGCCAATTGGCTAGTTTTCTGTCCTTTGGTACCACAGCTTCAGCGTCCAATCTTGGTGGTGACTTAGTTTGGTTTGTCGTTCTATGGTCATTGGCAGACCATTGACCATTACGTCAATAGGCAATAAGCCCTTCAATAATTCTCATCAATACAGTCCAAGTCATTTAGTGCAAAAAACGCATCCATGTGAGCAGCACTTATGGAATGTCCAGAATCAAGTAAAAAAGAAATAGGTGTCAAATTAAAACGAAATAAGTAGGCACCAAAACAATCATGACCGGCATGTCTACGAATTGACATATCAGCACATGGGGAGAGGGATCCTACACAAAGCACACTCCAGGCCTTACTTCCATCAGCTTGGACAGTTAGTTACACGATGATTCTATTGCAATATTATCGTACAGATATATTTGCTGTATTATCTTAAACTGTGATAAGTTATACAATTAATTACTAATTTTAATTATTTGCTCAAAAATATCTAATATATAATTAATAAATTAAGTAATAATTAATAATAAGGTTATAAATTCAAATATTGATATAAATATGAACCATTTAAAATGCCAATTATCTTTATGTCGTATTATCAGATTTCTTGAATACAAATTAATATTTATCACGAGTTTATCGAAAACAACTGATATTCCACATTAATGAATTTAAACACGATAAAATCTGCAAGAAGATGAAAAATTTGCCACTTCCAAACTTCCACAACATAATTACCGAATCGCGTTTCTTAGAAAAGTGAAATGACCATGTCACAAGTATTTAAAGTCATTAGAACCCCTAATTCGAGCCCTAATCAATCTCCCCGGGCTTGGTAATTCAAGGTCAAAAACAAAGAAGGTGCGGCAAATTTAACTTAGAAACAACCATTCCATATACACTCATACCAGCAGCACGTTCTTCTTAGGATTATACAGCACGCTCCCTTGAAACTATCACGGAAATTAAATGAGATGCATTTTTTTTCAAAAGCAGGGCCAGAAAAAGGGCCCTGAAAACAGATTTCTGAAAATGAATTAACCAGTAGCATGCGACGACTTTATGCGCATACGTGATGAAATTGAATTCATCTGCCACACCTTTCAACACTGTTTCTCTGAGGAGTGGTATGGATTACCTCTTTAAAATTATTTTTAAGTGCATTATCAGTAAATTAATTCACGTTTTTAGAATAGAAAGCTTAATTTAGTTGGCAAATACACTGCCTGCAGTGTTCTATGGCATACGATTCATTTTTTTCTTATTATTATTATAGGTCTATTAAGCATTCTGGTTTACTTCTGCGGAAATTCAGTGCTGATGTTTTTCTAAGGTAATAGTTTATATTTGGACGTTAAATATTAAAAACTGTATGGTGCATTATTTGTGAATAACATGCGTGGAGCTAGTTAGGAAACAAAGACTGCATTTTTAATGTTAATGGTTAAAGTTATTTTCATATGTAACAGGAAAGCAGATATTAACAGAAATGTCTTTCTAAAAATGTGAATTTAAATTATTTAGAAACTTTAAAGATTTAATCTGCTGCAAAATCCATCATACTAAGAAATTAATGTGTTCAATTAGCATTGGAGGTGTCTTATAATAAGTAGCAAGTTAAAATGAATAAGAATCTAACAATAATAATAGTACTATTAACATTGGAAGAGTCTGACAATAATAGGCAATAATTGGAAAAAATGAAGAAGAGTCTGACAAATGAAGTTCAAGATAGATAATAAGTAGCAAGTTCAAATGAAGAAGTTTCTGACAATAATAATAGTTCAATTAACATTGGAAGAGTCTTACAATAAGTAGCATGCCTTACAAATGAAGTAAGTTTCTGATAATAATAGTAGTTAAATTAACATTGGAAGAATCTGACAATAATAGTAGTACCATTAACATTGGAAGAGTTCAAATGAAAAGAAGAAGAGTCTGACAATAAGTGGAAAGCAAAAGAAGAAGAGTACAATTAGTTCAATTAACATTGGAAGTGTCTGACAATAATAGTAGTACAAATGAAGAAGAGTCTGACAATAATAATAGTTCAATTAACATTGGAAGAGTCTGAAATAAGTGGAAAGTTCAAATGAAGAAGAGTTTATTAAAACTTCGAGCTTGGGTATCGCAAAACTGCATGGAGAACTGGAAATTTAAATTGAGAATTTTTTTAGAACATACGATACACTGAAAGTTTCTGTATCTACACTTATGATGGCATGGTAAATTATGCGTCAGTGCAATCACTATTGAGTATGATAATGAAAATTAGATCCTCTTGTTTTTCTAGAGATCGTTGCATGTTGTGCTCATTTCAAATTTTACATTAAAAATCACAAGTTTCCCAGCTATTATCTGCAAACTTTTTGATCGTGCACGAAAATAAAAAGAAAAAATAATTTAAAGTTGTACACCATATAATATAGATGTGATATAATATATATATTATTGAAACCATGCTTCATCTTATGTACTGCAAGAGTGCACCTCCCACGCACCCTTATGCATTAACCCTGTGGAGTTCAGGAGTAATGGTCAGTAGGCCTCGAGAATCTTATCCGAGGCAAGTACAGCGAACCTGGCGATTCTGTTGAGAAACGTTTAGTTTGTAATCTCTGATCTCTAGAGGAAATATAATCAACACAACTCTAAGTAATAGTTGGCTTACAGATTCTCATTGCCGGAGAGGAAGTATATTTGGCCCACCCACGCCATTTTTATTTTGACTTATTCATGGAATACGTATTTAAACGTGTTAAATATTTTCTGTTTCTAATTGTTTATATGTTGGTATTAGTGCACGTGTAAATAAAGTTGGGAGTTATTAAACTTATGTCTAAGTATCAATCACACCCAGTTACAATACAGAGCTGCACAAACCACAACACTACAATAAAAATTTAAAAAAATGAAATTAGGAATTTATAAGTTTAATTAGAATCTAAAGTGGGCAATGATTTTATCTGCTTCGTAATATTGGAGAAATCTGGTTTGATGCACTATTTTAATGCAATTCAAAGAAATATTTCTGGTTAGTAGGATTTGAACCTGCATACATTTACATAAGTATGTAAAAATAAATATATGTAAATAGATAAATAAAGATATATGTAAATTATGTAAATATATTTATATGTAAATATATGTAAATATATGTAAGATATATGTAAATACACGATCATACACTTGTATGTATTCGAGAGTCTAGTATTTAATCCCTAAGTAATACATTAAATGAGTTTCCCGTATACTACTTTTAATATCACTGCATTAAAGAGAACGCTGAATTTCTGCTCATCTAACGTTTCAGAGGTGAACGACTTCAAACCAAGTACGTTGCATTCGAAAACAGACATACTAAGTGTGATTTCAGATGTTGAGAAGTGAATTTAAATAAATTGGAAGAGTTCATTTACTTACCCCAGAACCCTGCAATATGAGATATAAGAATCGATTAATTTAGAAACTTTATAAGCAAACTGTAATAAATGCTTAAAACTCTTATATTATCACGTTCATTTTTAGTTTCTAAAAATGTATCTTAAATTGAAAAATTGTCAAAATATTCCTCGAAGGATTATTAACTACAAAGTAAATATTGTTATTTAATAAATAAAAAATGCATGTATTAAAATTTATTTTCACTCTGATATTCAAATTAAGACATCACAAGGAACGCCACTACTATTATACAAGATACTTTGTATTAACAATTTTTAGTATGGTATAGCATCAGATTTGCAAACATCTAGGATCAATGCTGTATAGTATAGTATAATGGAATGGCCTTCACACCTTACCAGGAGTCAAGACGTACTTCACCCATTCAACCCAGTGACACCCCACATGCCACCATGAGGCAGCAAACAGGACTTGGAGGGACATAAAGGTCTGACCAATCCTATAGAACGTGGTAGACGGCAGTGCATGAGCTCGAGACTTCTGGCAGACACTTCTCATTTCAGGTGCTATAAAAGGGCTGCTCTTGAGAATGCCAAGCGGATATGCACCTCGCTCATAATGTTGTAGAATGCACTAGATTAGAGGTTATATGATAGGGAGGCCTTCCAAAGCATCGACATTTGTTGGCAACGGTAAAGACTCTGAACATGGAAAAAACAAAACTAGGTATTGTACTTTCTATACGCAACTACAGAGCGCTAAAAGACATTTTTTTCTCTGGAACATTCTACACGAAAACGAAATTCCGTAATCAAACTTTGAAATTGATGATCATTATCTTTCATCAATGATTTGTGTTTATTAATTTTATGCACATTAGTTAAAAATCGCAAATTAATTTTTACGATTTGTAATTTATTTTCAGAGTTGTCTATATGCACTACATAACATATTTTACATCACAAAAAACATATTTTTTGCTGCATTACTATATGATACCGAATCATTTATGTATACCTTAGTATTACTTTTCCATGAAGTACTTCTACCCTCCCAATTTGTAAATTTGCTGCTGAGACTCATACTCTTAGTACAAATTAAAATCAAATTGTCTTATATCTTATTATTTTTAAATTGTCGAATGATATCAGATTATTTTTTAAATTGTCAAATGATATCAGATTATTTTAAATTGTCGAATGATATCAGATTATTTTTAAATTGTCTTATGATTATTCATCGTTTCCCTTATTCCTCATTAATACAAATTATTTTGTGAAATTTTAAATTAAATAGCATGTGATTATTTATTTCAAAAAAACTCACTATAATATATTAAATACTATACTTAATATTTTCATAATTTTTTTATATTAAATTCATAGTTGCATTTGTTGTAATAATCTATTACTTAACTAAGATTATAAAGGTGTATTTATAGATATTTTCCCAAGGCAGAGTTTTCAAATTAAGGTAAGATTGGAAAAACTTGTTTGAAATTCTCTTACGTTATTTCAGCAAATAAAGTTTCTTTTATTACCGAAAATGTTAAAATGTTATTTCAATATTTTTCTTTATTTTATTTCAACGATATCAGAACTTTAAACTATTATTTTTAATTTTTATCTTTCTGTAACTATAGAATAAAAAAGAATGATGATTTGGATGAACAAAATATGGACAATGTTTCGAAATAGAAAAGAAGTTATCTTATAGGGGCTCCTTTTAGGTATTTGTCGTGAACGAATGGCACAGAAAAATCGACTTTCAATACTTTCTGTACGCAGACACCTGGAATGCCTTTTTTCGGGTTCATTCTACAGGAAAACGTCAAGCACCCATATTCACATTTGAAATTAATGATCGTTTCCTTTGATCAATTGATTGGCGGTTTATTAATATGTTTATAAATTCATAAACCGTAAATTCACTTTAATGATATACAATTTCTTTTCTAGTGTTGTCTATATACATTACTATGTCAGGAAAATATATTTGCTCCACCATTGCCATGTGATTATGAGTCATTTAGGTATATCCTACCTTCCCATAAGTTTGTAAATCTTCTGCTGAGATTTAAATTCTGAGTATAAATTTAAATTAAACTGTCTTATGATATTAGATTATCTTAAATTGTTTTATGATTATTCGTAGTTTCCCTTATTTCTCATTAATACAAGTTAGTTTGTGGAATTTTAAACGAAAAAACATGTGATTATTTATGTTAAAAAAACTCACTATGACATATTGCTGGTTTGATGGCCGAGCGATTATACATGGATGTTTGTAGTGATTCTGAATCCACTTTAAAGTGTAGATCCCGGTCTAATATGACTGTAGAGCATTAGGCGTAGGGTTGACAACCCTATCCCTATAAAAATATAACATCTCATGTTTCGAATACTGCCAGCTTTGGCCCATCGTGCCGTGCCATTAATGATGATGATGACTGATTATTATATTTAATACCTTCTCAATTTTTTTATATATATAATTCATAGATGAATTTCTTAATCTATTAATTTCGTAAGATGAAAAATGTATCTTTATAACTTTTTCTGCAAAATAGAGTATTCAGGTTACGATAAGATTGGGAATTGTTTGAAATACCACTTACATTCTTTCTTCGAATAAAGTTTCTTTATTACCAAATGTGTCAAAATGATGTTATTTCTTTAATACCTTTTTTATTTTATTTTACAGATATCAAATTTGTAACACAATTGGAACTCGATACATTCTACATAGATATCTTTACATCTTTTCATCGAATTCTGCATACAAATTGTTGAGGGATTTCGCGTCTTCTCCTTAGCACCGAATTTTATAATAGATATTCCCCTCACGATTTAGGTAGTTGCGAAGTTTAAATTGTTTGCTTCATTAGCAAGGTATTATGAACAAATGTTCATCGCATGTTGCGTTTATTTATTTTGATGCATAGCATTTTAACAATACGTCCTAGACGAGAAGTTTCTTTCAATTGCAAATTTGGGTAAATCTACTTAATTAAAATAGTTATTGCAGTACGAATTCTTCAGGGAAAAATAGTTAAAATAATGAATGGAATAGTTTGTAACCATGCAATCCAATATTTTTATTTAATGTCAATAATTAAGCTGTTGTCTTGAGTCCTTTTGTTTCCTTAATTTGCATAGTTATTTTATATATATCTAACAACATTGTTTAATTAACTCTGACAATGCAAATAAAAATATACATTTTTATAATGAAAAGTATTACGCATTGATTCCTTAAGCTAGATGTGTTAATCGTTTATTATAAGTTATATAACTAAAAATCAGCTTTTTTCAGTTCTGGCATATTGTATTTATAATGAACATGAAAAGTGAAAACATTTTCTTTAAAAAATATCAATATTTTTAAAAACTAGATAGCTCAACAGTTATTTAGATTATATCAAGATAACTTTATTTTAAAAATAAAGAGATAAATGTTTACATATTATAGAGACAAATGATTATGGATTAAAAAAAGCTATATGCTTATAGATTACAGATAAAAAAAAAATTATTGGTTATATATTTAGATTTCGTTTCATCCATATTCAGGTATGCCATATGAACATGAATAGACCTCAAATGGTGTCAGATGGCTAACTGGCTAGCGCTCTGGCCTTTAGGGCCACAGGCTTCAGGATCAAATCCTGGCGATGGTATGGATGTTTGTTAGTGGGTCAGAATCAATGTCAAAATGTAGTTCGTGGTCTAATTAGGCCAAAATATGCACAAAATGACCTGTAGAGCGACAAACCAAACATACCTGGAACTATATGATGCATAATGCATTGGATTGCCTTCCGGATGCAGTTCAAAAACTAACTAACAAAACTGAGCCCACAGTTTCCAGTGTTTACGCTGAGGATGGACACGATTTTTCCTCCTTTGGTTACTAGAACGAAGGATAAAGCATGGGTTACCTTTAGATGAAACCGCCGGAGTTATTTATTCCAAATTAGAATAATCATTGTAAGTATAGTGTGAGAGCCTCCTCTTTCTGAGAACTTCTTTAGCATGGGATATACTATTTATCTACCATTCTAGTCGCACATGATTTTAGGTCAAGAATAGAAATTTAGAGAATTTAGTAAATCAAGAATTTAGCTCTTCATAGGACGAAAATAATTGGTAACATATGTATATATATATATATATATATATATGTGTGTGTATTTTTGCTTATGGTGTTAAAAAATACCAAAAATGGGGCAACTGTCATGATGATACTCCTCATCATGTGTTTGATTGCCCAGCTGTTGCAGCCGCCATGTATTGTCTAGACCAGGGGTCTCCAAACTTTCCAGCCTTAGGGCCATACTGTTTCCTCCAAAACCGTTTTAATTTTTCAGCCATTATCTATAATTTCTAGACTATTCCGTTCCTGGGGATTTTCAGGATAAAATTCATATGTTTGATTCAGGATATGTGCATTCCAAACATCGATATACATACATATGCGATACTAACTACCGAAGATAACCGCGGGATGTTCACTAGTTTACAATGTTAGGGGGATTCATTTCAGATATTTGTTAGTTGTTACGCTTAAGTTAAATTTTCTGCGTATCATTTGTCATTAAGCTTTTTTTCAGCAGGTAAATTATTATCATTCTGTGGTTTTTTTTTATCTAACTTATTACAGCAACAATAAACTATTCACTGTCGCGGGCCAGATGGATGACACTGCCGGGTCGGATTTGGCCCACGGGCCGTAGTTTGGAGACTCCTGGTCTAGACCATCTTTCGGAAGAGTATTCATACTCCGATTTGCAAATCAACAAAGCCAATATTATTCGTGATCACCATGACATTTGATTTTCTTGTACTCTTCAGGGGATACTATGACAACTTATATATTTTTATGTGATTTTTATTCGAATGACAGACACTTTCACCCACATTATTTTTTATTGTAAAAGCAGATATCTAGCAAATCCCGAGTATCCTAGTGTGCACCAGGAAAGACCGCTAAATAGCACTGATATTTTCTTAAAAAATATTTGTATAAACACTGACTCTAGACGGTCCACACACAATTTACTTCTTGAGTTTCGAAATCGGTATCCATGGTCAGAAACTAAATCCCTTACACACCAGATCGCTAATATCTATTATTTAAGAACCATGAAATAAATAAATTTTTTAAATTTTAAAATTTATATCATTAGATAAAAAATATTTAGAAACAAGGAAATTTTACTGATGATAAATTTTCAAATTCAAAATTATTCTAACGCATTTTAAAAATTTCAATAAACAATTGCACACAATTCAGAATACACAACATGACATATTTCAATCGTGTCTCTGTGTTTTTCAAAAGAAAATCCAAACTCTTTCGATAACAGACACCACAATCAACGAGCGAAGGCGAGATAGTATCAATGCAGCAACTTTGGACCTGTCACATTCACCAACCTAGTCAGTTCACGTACTCCTGCCATGTCATAAAAATCAATCATTCCCTGCCTACTGAATACACAATCCTTGGCTTGTCCTTCAACCGAGATTTTTTTCCATTTTTTCACTGCACACAAATGTATTTATATATATACTTCGGTTTAATCGATCTCGCCACTGGGAATACGAAATGAGGTGGCTAATTGAAATAAATACGCAGTTCCTATGTGCCAGAGAGTAGGTATAATTTTTTGGTACCTAGGCTTCTTGTATCATTATGTTTCTAAAAATATACTGTTGGCAGAGAATGTGCTTGGTATTTCTATGAAAAATTATTGTTCACAAAAAATTAAGGTAGCTTGTTTGTTTAAATTTAATGATTGAATATATAAATATAAAATGATCTAATATATTAAAGAAAGGTTATTTTGTTGGTTTAAAAGGAAGTACTTTTATGTGAGAACATTTTGCGTTTGTACATCATCTATGCTGTACAAATTGATTGAAATTTTTGAAACCCAAACTTTCAAGAATTGTGAGAATTCCTAAATTGTTTCAATAAATTGCAACAATATACTGTTTCCAGTAATATCTGGCTTGAAATCTATTTTGCTGTTTGCTTTACATGTCCTTTGTTTGATGCAAAATTTTGAGGGAGTTTTCTTCTAAATAGACCACATTTTTATGAATGATCTTTACTTCTTAAAAAGCTTTTTTAAAAGATTATTTGCTGAAACCCTTTTAACGAGAGGAGTTTTGTAAATGTTCTTGTTGGGCTTGGCAACTTCATTGCCGGAAACGTGAAGTGTTCACGGTAAAAGATAATTGGGCTGTCATCTTTCAAGAAACCCAACAAAATGGACAAAGAAACAAGATGTTGAAGACTCTAAGAAAGTATATGATAAAGCTATCATCACAATCAAGTGTATCGTATGAGATAGCACAAAAGGCGTTGAGAGGTGGCATCTTTATTCTTATTTTTGACGTATATTGATAAATGTGATATCAGAAATTTGTCATCATCTTCATCTCCGCTTTGCCCATTGTCCTCTGATATTTATTGGTTTATCATGCCCATTCCCAGAAAAACACAGTACATCTCGTTCGACATAGTTATTGGGATTCAAACCGAGATTCTTCAGTTTTAAAGCTCGACTAGCTAACTGTCAGGCTACTTTAAGACAGACATTCAAATACACAATTGCTGTTATTTATTGGGAAATCGGTTTGTATGTAGTTTGCAGAAGTTTGAAAGTTAATTAAGGATCATAACTTGAGACTGTTAGTTTATGTGTATAGAAAAAGTAATAAGAAGTACTATAGTATGGAAATATTGTGTAGTGACTCATAGTGTTCACAGGGATTGAAATGAAATTCCTATCATTTGATCCAGATTTTCAAAAATTTATTACTAAAGATTTCATTTATATATATATATATATTAGAGTATCATGTTGTAAAAGTGATTCCCAGAATCTCTTTCTCTTAATTTGAAAAGAATCTGCTCATTATATCACATCAGAGACGAAGATAGATAGAGAAAATGTTATGCATGTTAAGGTGTAAGTAGTGATGATATTTACAAGACAAGAAAAGTAACATTGCGATTTTTTCTATACAATGAATAAATATCTTCTCTATGGACCATTTTAATCTTCTACATTTTTTTTCCTTTTATAATGAAGCTGGCAAATACTTAGACAGCTTGGTCTTGATGCCTTAAGGCAAGCGCTGCACAGACGTTACTCACTTGAAGATAAGCCACGGACGCGGAGTAACAATGCCCCCGCAACGCTGTACGATCATAGAGACCGGGACCTACAATTTAAAGTGGGTTCCGAACCACTACGAACATCCATGGCACCGCCGGAACTCGAACCCGAAACCCGGGGTACCGAGCGCCAGAGCACTAGCCACTCGGTCATTCAGGCCCGTAATCTTCTACATTAAATTATATATATATTAATTTTTTACTATTTAAATATGTTACTATATTTCAGATATAGATAAATTTAAGGATTATCTCTACAGCTATGAAATCTAGATAAACCACTATATTACCTATTAGTAATTTTAATAATTACTCATTTCGTTTTGATATTTATTTTACTTTATATCCAATAATCTATTTTTGTTAGTATAAACAAAAAGAATACAAGTAATAAAAATATGCATGCAGAACAATTGGTACTACATTTACAATCTTATTTTATAATACTTCTCTGGTTACAAAGAACCTGATTATTTAAATATGAAAAATAGAATTTTAAGAAAACGCCTCTTCTTTTCAAAGGTGAGAAAATATCTTCCAATCATGAAAAGAATATCGATAGCACGAAAAAGTTTTGACAATGTATAATTTTTAACAATGTAATATAAATGCATCTAACAAAATAAACATAGTTAGAAATTTTTAATGGAGATGAAAGTTATCCATCTTCAGAAGTCTAAATTACTTACTCCTAATTTTCTAGAGAAAGCGTGAATTTATTTACTAGGTATTGAATTCCATTTAATTTAATAGCATTTTTAACCTTTTATGCAGTATCGAATGTTAAATTGAATAAAATAGTCTGTATTAAGTTATGTCAATTGAAAGATAAATCGAATTAAACTCGATTGAAAATCTTACCATTTAGCTTACATGGATTAAAAGCTGTAACTAGTTTGAGAGACAATTTGCACATACATTTCTCAATAAAGTGTTAAAAGGAGCAATAGCCACTTATAAATGATGGAAATAACATCTTAAATTTACTAAATATATAGAAAATTAAAAATTTTATTAAAATATATAAATATATAACAAATTTAAAATGTTATTATGAATACATCATCATCATCATCATCGTTGGCGCAACAGCCTCATGGTGGGCAAAGACCGCCTGCCTACTGGCAGATTTCTAGACAGGAGTTTTTTTTCTTTTAAGATTGTAGATTACGATTAAGTTGTTTTCTTTTACGATTGAGGATTTGTTTTTTTTTTAGGATTTGTCATTTTAGTTCTACGCCCAATGCTCTACAGTCATATTTGACCAGGACCTACTGGCTTGAAGTGGATTACGAACCACTACAAACATCCATGCCACCATTGGAACTTGAACCGTGACCTGTAGCATTGAGTGGCAATTTGTATGTTTTGTCGCTCTAAGGTCATTTTGTGGACGCGATGACTAAACAGACCAGAACCTACAATTTAAAGTGGATTGCGAACCACAAAACAAACATCTATGCCACCTCCAGAATTCGAACCTAAAACTTGTGGTACCGAATGCCAGAACACTAGTCACTTGGTCACGAGGCTCATATATATAAAATTTAAAATGAATTTTTATGATTTAAAAATGTATATTATTAATTAATGTATATATATAATGTCAAAGTTTCTACCAGAGGCTATTTATTCCATAACGTATGCCAGAACTTTCATTACTTAAAAAAATTAATAACAAACATTGCGGTGATCACCAAAGCGTTTCTTTCAGAAAATTGATTTATGATCAAATACTAGCAAATTATTGATTATATCTGGCTGCTGAAAAAAATATTAATTATAACAAAATAACTATAACACTACATGATCTGCATAGAAAATCATAATAAATTATAACCGAAAGCAATTTGTCAAATCTAGCTTATAGGAAGACACTGATTTATTGCAGTTATTTTCAGTCCAGACTCAATAAAAATATATCTTTGCATTTAACATTTATCAACGTTACCTTGTTGAAGCCAAGACTCTATAAATCAATTTGTATGTTCAAACTTCTTTGCAGAATATTAACTTCCGGTACATTTTCTAACGTTTGGATTTTTTTAACTGACAACAGTCTCATTCCGAGCTATAATCGGTCAGTTCATTTCGAGTAACTAAAGAATAAGGATAAAATCGATGCAATTTCGATCCAATTTTGTAATGTGTTCACCATAAGCCTTCGAATGGTTGTCTCGTATGAGCACTGAAGCTTAAATGATGGAGTGTTCCATCATACGCTTGACAGGCTTAAATCAGATTTTTCTGCTAAAAGATTTCTTTTTATTTTTTAACTTTTTTTCATTTCGTGTGAGAGATGGATTATACATTTTTTTTTACAGTGTCTGTAAAACGACAGAAATTTTATCTCGGAAATAGTTTCAATGGATTTAGTTGCACGCTGTGATTTGCTCAGATTTTATTCGTAAAAGTGTCTGGCACCGCTGTGTCTGAAAGAAATGTCACTTATTCAGCAATGCTGCTAATTTAAAAAAAAAAAAAAAAAAAATGCACAATACAATTAGTAAGGGAAATTCTGAAAAATATTGTATCAACTTTTATGTGATGGTTATATTACGCATTCTGGAATTTTTAAGAAGCGTGGCCAGTTTAATTTCTGAAAGTTTACCACCACTACACCAAAAGGTTTCTGGTACCACTGTGGCTGAAAGAAATGTCATTTATTTTGTAATGATGTTAATTAAAAAAAAACAAAGAAAGGTAATGCGCTATACAATTATTTAAGAACATTTTATAATAGATTGCATCAAACTTTTTATATGATGTTTATATTAAACATTCTAGAATTTCTAAGAAGCATGGCTTACATTCTAAAGGTTTACCACCACCATGTTTACTGTACACTAAAAGGTTCTAGCACCACAGTGTCTGAAAGAAATGTCATTTATTCAGCAATGTTGCTACTTTTAAAGAAAGACAACGCAAAATGCAATTATTTAGAAAAAAGTCTGGAAAAGATTGCATCTACTTTTTTTTATGTGATGTTTATATTACACCTTCTAGAATTTCTAAGAAGCATGGTTAGTTTAGTTTCTAAAGTTTTACCACCACTACGTTTACTGTACACTAAAAAGTTTCTAGCGCCACTGTGTCTGAAAGAAATGCCACTTATTCTGTAATATTTCTAATTTAAAAAAGAAAGACAATGCACAATACAATTATTAAGGAAAATTCTGAAAAATATCGTATCAACTTTTATCGATGTTTACATTACACATTCTAGAATTAGTTAGAAACATAGGCAGTTTAGCGTCTAAAAGTTTACCACCACCGTATTTGCTGTCCACTAAATGTTTCTGGTACCACTGCATCTGAAAGAAATGCCACTTATTCTACAATGTTGCTAAGTTAAAAAAAAAAGAAAGAAAATGAACAATACACTTAATAAGAAAAAAATCTGAAAAATATTATATCACATTTTTTATGTGATGTTTATAGAATTTTTAACTACCCTGGCCAATTTAGTTTCTAAAAGTTTACCACCACTGTGTTTATTGAACACCAAATTTTTCTGGCATCACGGTGTCTGAAAGAAATCAATGTTATACACTAAAGGATTGGGTTATATATATTTCAGGAAATGCCCAATAATACCAAATATTAGAATAAGAATAATCGTTATTTATCAGTATAAGAAAAAATATTGCACATCAATTTTTTTTATTTGATGTTATATTGGAGTGCATGTTCTAAGAATTTCTAAGAAGCATAGTCAGTTTAGCTTCTAGAAATTTACCATTACTGTTTTTACTGTACACACATAAAGTTTCTCGCATCAATGCCTTAAAGAAATGTCACTAATTCTGCAATGTTGCTAATTTAAAAGAAAAGAAAGAAAGACATTCTGCATTAAATACAATTATTTATGAAACTTTCGAAAAATAGAGCATCAGCCTTTTTATGTGTTTATATTATACATTCTAGAATTTCTAAAAACGAAACTTACGTTACATTTTTTTCCTATTTTATGATCTCGTGTTGTACTACTATGAAATTTCTTAAGTGGTATAGCTGTTTTCCAAGGTTTCCCATATAAATTATTTGTTGAATAAAAGCCAGCTCCGATTCCAAAAAGTAATCAATTAGATAGCCCATTAAGAAAGTGGGTGAAATCTATTTACAAATTAAAAAAGAAAATTACAATTTCTTTATTTTGTCTTTCAATCGATATTACATTACTGCTAACAATTTTATCTCTTGCAATTAAAATATTATTAAAGAACAAAACTTCAATAGCAAAATTAGCATATACAAGATTAACTTTAGAGTATATTAATTAGATTTATTGAGTATGAGAGCATATTAAGTAATATTATGCACTACGCCGTTAAAAAAATTACTTATATTTATGTATTGGAAAATAATTTAAAAAGTCTCTTAACGTGAAAAATATTACTCTCACTATATTAAGCAGATAAAGTTTTCCCATTAAAAGATTTTATAGTGTTACGTGCGCACATTTTTACCTTCAGCTTCTTAAATGTACAACACTATTTAATGTGAATACGCCAATGAAATACAAGATTTTAGATGACATAATAAAATAACCTTGTTGGCGTAGTTGCCACACAATGTCTTTACAAGATCTTTCCTTTTACAACATCCATTAGCGATTATTCTTATACTGATAAATAACGATTATTCTTATTCTAATAATTTATGGGTATTATATGGGCATTTCTGAAATATATATAAATCCAATCCTTTGCAGTGTATAACATTGATAATTTTTTTATTATCCACACATACTTATTTCTATAAATTTTATGTGTCATATTAGTCATCAAAAGATTTTTTTAATTTTGATTTATAGAATAATTATTAATTGAATACCATGACCCTATAAAGCAAAATTATTTGGACCAGATCAAAGTTTTTGTTGCCTTTCAATAATGAGCATTTTCAATATATTACGTATCTAAATTAATAAGCAAATTAATACATTTGTGTGTATTTGCAATCATAAAATATTTACAAATTATGATATTTAATAAAAGAAGAAAAATTGTATAGATCTTCCCAAAAAATTTAAAAAAAAATTATTTTCAAATTCATGATATTTTGATATTGCATTTTTAACAGCATTTTGCTAAAAGAAAGTGCAATTTAAATTTCACAAATAATAAATCATTATATTGAAAAAAAATGAAAATAGGAATATTTATAAGTTTATATTAGTTTTATTAAAGATATATATATATATATATATA
>BPLR01003640.1:0-59767 GCA_021605095.1 Caerostris extrusa | reverse complement strand
TTTTATATTATTTGGCTATTGTAGTACTAAATTTCATTAGAAATACAAAGAATTATATATTTTTTTTAATTTAGTTATTAACCTCAAAACCGATTTTTTTGGAATTCTAAGTTAATTACTAATTTAAATTTCATTCCAGATAATTATTTCCGTCATTGTTAATTGTGAAAATAAATGAAAGTTTTTAACCAAATGTTTAATGTTATTAAAAGAGAATTTATCACACTTTTTTGGAGATTTTTTTGTTGTGAAAATTGTTGAAATGGTAAAGATACCACAAGAGAAAATGTACAGTCTAGAAAATCTCAAAACCAACGTCTTGATTAGAGCTGGATTGTAGAAAGTGCCGAACCGTCGAATGTCAGATTATAGATCGTTTACTGTATTTAAAAACATCTCTTTATCATCCTTTTTTATACTGATCTCAAAGGACATTAATATCGCATATTCTTGCAGGGCTTATCATTTGCATGGGCTTCAGTAATTTTGGCAGCATGCAAGTTTTGAGGTTAAAGGATATTTTTTACCCATTATACATTTTCATAGCTTTGAATAGTCATAAGTGTAAGTAGATAGCTGACACGTTGAATTAGTTTTCAATTCACCTTTCCTAAATTATTTTAGTACCATAAAATAATTGCAGTTAACATGTATGGATTATAATAAGATAAAAATAAAGGTAATTTCTAATTTTTATTTCTATGACTTTACTCAATGAAATTTTGTGATGCTTATAATATATATGACTAATCACCATTATGACACATTAATAAAATAAAATATACAACCTATTCTCTGCTTTGGTAAATGTAGATTACTTACTTAACAAGCATGCAAGTTTTGAGGTTATAGGATATTTTTACCCATTATATATTTTCATAGCTTTGAATAGCCATAAGAGTAATTAGATAGCTTACACGTTCAATCAGTTTTCAATTAACCTTTCCTAAATTATTTTTATTAATTATTAATTTGTTTGCTCTGTATATTTTAATGAAAGGATATCTCAATAATGAAATAAAACAATAATCCTCTCTAACATTTATTTTAGTATCTTAAAATAACTGCAGTTAACATGTATGGATTATAATAAACTAAAAATAAAGGTAAATTCTGATTTTTATTTCTATGACTTTTATCGTGATTGGCTTAACAGCCCCGCGGTGGGACAAGGCCATCTGCCTACTGGCAGATTTCGAAACATGAGATGTCTTCTTTTTTTTTTACGGGGTAGGGTTGTCAGCCCTACAGTCATGTTTACCTAAGTTTAAAGGATTCGAACCACTACAAACATCCATGGCACCACCGGGACTTCGAACCCGAAACCTGAGGTACCGAGCGCTAGCCACTCGGCCATTCAGGCCCCTACTATGACTTACTCAATGAAATTTTATGATGCTAATAATATATATGACTAATCACCATTATGGCACATTAATAAAATAAAATATACAACCGATTTTATGCTTTGGTAAATGTAAATTATTACTTAATAAGAGAAATACGAATATATAATCAGGTTCAGGTTCGAATCTTTTGTCGGCTTCCATTAAATTTACTGCTTTTAGAAACATTGAGACTCAAAGCAATTGTGACAACGTGCGAAAAAGCAAATCTCATCCACTTCCTGCAGCCTGGCGGCCAAGTGGCTAGCGCTGTGGCCTTTTTGCATCACAGGATTCAGGTTCGAATCCTGGCTGTGGCAGGGATGTTTTTTAGTTTTCGAAATCCATTTTAAACTGTCGGTCCCGATCGTTTTAGCCGTCGTGTGCATAAAATGACTGTAGAGTGACAAACCAAACCATCGACTGCCTAGTGGGAGTTTTCAGACTTTTCCCCAAAGGAACACGTAAATATGTAGCAGTTATCCTGAAAAATTCTCCTAGAAGGCAATGTTCTCTCATCAGGGGATTGTTCGTGACATGCATAAACTTAACACGAGTCTCAAAAAATAAAAATAAAAAAAAAGGAGAAATAAAATATGTTCAAACAAACTGCAGTGTTTTTATGAATATTACTTAAATTTTAAAAGGAAGATAACTATAAATTTAATATTCATTTCATTAACACTAGCACAAGTAATTAATAATTAAACTACGGTGTTTATTATTTATACAAATTTATATAATTATTTTTTGGAATTTCGATTGCATTGTTATTATTAATGACGGAATTATTTTATAATTCCGTCGTTTCTTTTTTAAATCAAATAAATGTACATAATTCCTTTAAATAAAAATTAAATTGTTTTTTTTTTATTTATACATCTTTGCTTATTTGAATTTTAGCTTAGAATATGTGGGGGTAGTGTTACTCGCATCCGTAGCATATCTTCTAGCTACACGTGCTCCCTTGGTAGTGGTATATGAACAACAGCAATGCAGCCCTTGTTTATGGCATAAAGATTAGCTGTCTCTGTGTTGCCAGATACATTAGAACAATGACAACAAGATTTCCACTTTAAAAATGCGATTCATTTAAGTATTTTTTAATAGTGAAATATTTGTGATAGATTATTATTTTTATACACTAGAAATTAATATATATTATTACTTCATATTCAATTATGTTTTCAAATGAATAGAAATTCGTATTGTGTAATCAGGGTTACTTATCCAGAAGAAAAACGCTATTAGTACTTTCCTCTTAAGACCTGAATGGCCGACTGGTTAACGCTCTGGCGCTCGGTACCACAGGTTTCGGGTTCGAGTCCCGGCGGTGCCATGGATGTTTGTAGTGGTTCGAATCCACTTTAAACCGTACGTCCCGGTCCTAATAGGATCGCAGAGCGTTGCGGGGGCATTGTTACTTCGCGTCTGTGACTTATCTTCAAGTTACACGCCCCCCTGTGTAATGTAAAGTGAGTAACGTCTGTGCAGCGCTTGCCTTAATGCATCCAAGACCCATGTCTGTGTTTACCAGCTGCATTAGAAAAAAAAAAAAATATTTCCCACTTGTCGATAAAATATAGTAATAATCTAATCGCCTTTATAGGAATCAACAAACATTTATATGGCAAATTATAAATTTTTATTTTTGTATTTTTTGTAGATAAGGGAAATTTTTTTATTTTTATTTTTAATGCAAAATTTAATTTTTAAATTCTACTTTCTAAAACTCATTAATTAAATTACTCTTTTTTTTTTTTAAAATTACACTTTTATTCTTCGGAAACTTTAAAGACCTGCAAATTAATTGATTATAATAATCAGTTTAAATCACTTTTGCTTAAAAATTAATTTGATATATATGCATATAATAATTAAAATATTCATATAATACAAAAAGATCTCGAACATATTTTTCTTCATGCATGTTAAAGTATCCTAATATTTTATTGCGAGTTAATTCCGAGAGAAAGAAAGGATTTCAACGAAACTAATAGAAAGTAATTAGATCATCTGTTTTTCATCCAAAAGAATTATTGGTGAATTTTTCCAATTAATTACCGGGTGAAAATCTACTCGTTCTCGGAAAGAATTCCATCTGGCATCGAACATTACTCACGAGTTTGAAGAACTACGTCAGATAAAATAAAAAAAAAATAAATGCAGAAATATTTGGTTTAATGCAATATAAAGATGTTTTTTTTTTCAATTCCTTCTATTAACTTATACTCTCCCTATATATATCTTTGAACAAGATATATATAGGGAGAGAATGTTTCAAATATTAATTCATTAATTAATTTTAGTTTTTTTTTTTTTTAGATTTAAGTTGCATATATCTACCAATTGATGGCGTCAGATAAACTTAAAAAATGAATCAAAATTATTTATAAAGGACTTTTCTACAATATAGTGAAAAAATAGTAGGAATTGACTTTACATTTTTTTTATATTACTTGTTTTTAATACAGTAGTAGAACCTCAATAAGTCGAAAACCTCCAAAACTCGAAAAAATTTGTGTTCCCTTCCCTTCAAGCCCCAAAACTTCCATTACTCGAAATTTCAACCCTCTATATGTCCAAATAATTATTCAATCCCCACAAGCCATTTTGGTATATATTTTCCCTCCGTAACTCGAAAAAAAAAAAAAATTGGACCTCTGTATCTCGAACATTAGTAATGTTTGATTTTACAACCTTTACAACTCGATCATTTGAAATTATTTCGATTTTTTATTGTAGTACATAATATAGCTTTTAAGTTGCTAATAATGTTTATTTCCTCTGTAACTTAAATTTTCATTTATTTTACCTCTCTAACTCAAAATAAGTTAGAAAGAATCTAAACCTCTACAAGTCGAATATTTCCTTACAAAATCCTCCATAAGTCGAAAACTCTATAACTCGAATTATTTGGTGTCTCCCTTGAAGTTCGACTTACAGAGTTTCTACTGTATATCAAATTAAGCAACGAAAAATTATCTCAAACATGTAACTGCATATTTATGTTGTAAAAAATATTAACTTATTTATAAACAATTAATAAATTTCAGAAAGTGTAAAAACGATTGCAAAAATTGGGAATTAGGGAAAAAAATTTAAAAATCTTAAATAATTTTTGATGTTGGCGGAAAGAAAAGAAAATATTATTTTAAATTATCTGTAATAAAATGTAAGATGTAAAAAAGTAATTAAGATAGAACATGATGAGTATAAAGGTATTATTAGTAAGTGGGCATTCCAAAAAATGCTATTAAAATAATAATATAAATAAAAATAAAGTAACTATGACTCTTGTGATTAAGATTAAATAAAGAAATAAAATATTTATTCAACTAAAATGAAATAAGAATTTTTTTTTCATTCTTATTCTTTTTGTAAAAATAATTATAGATGAGTGAATCGTTTCCAATTCTTTAAAGAACTTCTTATTTCTTATTAAGAATATATCTTTACTAATATCTTGATATTGTTTTTCAATAATATAATTACTCTATAATTTTTTTTTTTAAAGATTTAATCATCATTTTTCTTTAATTAATTTAAATACAATTAAATATGCAAAATATTTTTTGAAATGACAAAATTAGCTACCTCGATTTCATGTCAAAAATATTCTGAAGTACATTATACAAAAATAACTTGTATAATTATATTTTTTTCATTTTCAACACTTATTTTTTGATGTTAATTAATATAATTTTTTTAGTTATATAACTAATATACAAATTTTGTATTAGGTTGTCAAAAAAATTTCTGTAATTTTTTTTTATGAATATGTTTAAAAAGAGTATTTATAGATTTGTTGAATATATTGCTCTGATTCTTAGCATACTACTGTGTCCGAAAAGTAAGACCAATTCATATTTTTTTTTTCCCAAAACTCTTTATTTATTCTTCCATATTTATTTCATTGCCTTCAGAGTAATCCCCTCCGTACACAATGCATTTAAGCCAACGTTTTTTCCAATCCTCAATGCATGCTAAAAAGTCATCGGCAGGGATGGCCTTCAAAGCGCTCGCCGATTCACGTTGAATCTCTGCAATCGACTCAAAACGGTGTTCCTGGAGTGTTCTTTTGAGTAAAGGGAATGGGCAGAAGTCGCACGTTGCTAAATCAGGTGAATACGGTGGTTGTGGAACGATATGGGTTTCATTTTTGACGAAAAAAATGATAAAATAATGCGTAAATTATTTTGATATGAAAAGAGCTTTTTTTTAATGAATTCTTATCTAAATAGAAAAATTAAAGTCTTAACTTAACTTTTTTTTTTTTTTTTTACAAATTTTTTGGTAAACTAAAATTTGCAATTACTCTTTGTCAATTAAAAGTTATTGAAGTGTAACAGATTTAATTTTCTTAAGCCCCCAGTGTTGTTTTATAAATTTTTCATATAACAATTTTCAAGCCTATGATACTAAAAATATGATTGTAAAGCAAATCAAAATAATT
This sequence comes from Caerostris extrusa, assembly GCA_021605095.1. NCBI lineage: Eukaryota > Metazoa > Arthropoda > Arachnida > Araneae > Araneidae > Caerostris > Caerostris extrusa. Next base: position 53,926 of record BPLR01003640.1, on the reverse strand, counting down.
TGAATCTAAAAGAACATTTTCTCTGAGTCAAACATTGATAATATCTAGCAAAATATTATGTTTGCATGCTTAGATAGTTTCATTTATAAATGCATTAAAAAAAATGAGTTTAGATTCTCTGAGAAGAGCCCATAACAATTTTATTAAATTCAAACTACTTTATGAGGGGAAATCATCTTTTTTTATATAGAATAAGAGTAAATTATATATATACTACATATATATAATTATTTCACATATATATATAGTTATTTCACATACATAAAAACCATATAGAAATACATTCTAAGTGGCGTAATCATTAATAATCGTCATAACCGTTTATTTCTGGAGTCAATATTCGAATCAGGTGATTCCGAATTTAGAACAGATTTCGAATGTTTATAACAGTTCTAGCGAATTTAGCAGAAAAACATTGCATCATGTGATTTTTTCCCGTGAGAAACTTGTTCTTAATATGCGCCAAATAAAAAAGCGCCAAAAAATGCCAATAACGGTAAACCTTAGCCAATACCCTTTAAGTTCAGGAGCATGCGCAGTATAAAATTTTCAACCGTCAGTTCGTTTTAACTAGAGGTAATGTAAGCATGTAGTTGACATATGCTTTGTTTTTTATGGTTGTTATATATCTACAAAATTTTCATCTTTATTTACATTTTAATCATGAATGTGGTCCAAGAAACTGTTAGTTTCAGCAGGTGTTGTTCCGAAAATGTTGAGAAAAATTTTGTAATGGCTTTACAACTTAGTTTTGATTTCACAAGTAAGTGATCATTTGATGTGAAATACATAGTATAAAACGCTTGCAACTGATAATAAATTCAAAATTTAACTTTTAATTATTATAATTATTTTTTGTAAATAGTGTTATTCTGTATATATTAAGTTTTTTGTTAACTTTTAATTGTTTTTATACTGCATTCATTGAATAATTCAGGAGAACTTAATAGTTTCTTTTTTATACTGACTGTGCTTATATATATACTGTGTTTATATACTATACTTATTTTACTGTGTGTATATCCTTAGATAAAAGATTTTAAACAAGCATCATTTTCATATTATGCTGTAATTTTTAATTTTGATCTTGAATTTATCTGAAAATGTATAGCATAAATGTTTGTTTGGTATTGTTTAACGCCACATGTGTATCATTGCCCTGCCGAATTGAATAAGCTTTCAGGTTAGGCATTGCTAGGAATATTTTATCATGTCCAAAGTTGCTGATAGTCATGAAAGTCAAATTTTTAGGTTTTATTAAATGAAAAATGATTTGTAAAATGCCAAATCTAATTTATGAACTGTTATTGTTGAATGTAACCATCTTTTAAAATGCTCATTGACTAGAGGTTTTTGTTGGCTGAGTATCACAGAGTAATGCTAATGTCATATATTGCATTCATAAGTTAAGCTCGAAACTTTACAAGAAACACGAGTTTTGACGGCTAGCATGAACTTCACGAAGGTAGTTTAGTATTTATTAATTTTAAAAATTTTGTGTTTTGTAGAACTGTATTCTAACCATGTTTATATTACTATCGTAGCTCAAATTGATTGATCATTTAATGATGAAAAATTGGAGTTAACTGTTTTTCGTCAACGCAGCGCTATTTGGTGTCAAATTTTTTGTCGCCAAATCCTTCGTTTGTGCTATTTCTTCCTTACGGCTCGTTTACAAAAAGTACCATATTTTTTAAAAAAAAATTTACCTTTAATATTGGTATTCTGTCAGTAAAAAACACGCCCTATCGATTGACAGAAATATGATTAATTTCAGCATGTTATCTAAGATTTCGAAGTATTTGATTTTTTTGTTCTTGTAAATGTGAAAATTTGGAATAAAGTTAAAATAGAATTATTCGTATGTTTCGTATCGATAATTATACATCGATATATATGAATGTGGAGATTAGCACTAGATGGCGCGAATGCAACAGTGTTTTGAAATGAGACAGGCTATGATGTGTGACGATTTATGGATATCTCTTTTCTAATGGCGTTATGGTGATTTCCTGGATGACCTGTATCTTAACCTATTTACACTGTTTTTTACAGAAGTACATTTTATTTTTATTCTAGTAATGTAGTTGTTTTCAGTTTATGTTTTGATGTAGTGTCTAATGGCGTTATGGGGATTTCCTGGTTGGCCTGTATCTTAACCTATTTACACTTTTTTTTTTTTTAAGTACATTTTATTTTTATTCTAGTTATGTAGTTGTTTTCAGTTTATGTTTTGATGTAGTGTATGTTTAATGGTCGCTGCAACTTATCCGTAGTTTGGATTTTGAATCAATCGATTCTAGTTTTTGTACATCTTTTGATAGGATCCTCTAAGAAGCACATAAAAAGTTTACGTATAGAGATTGCTATTTTTATAACTTTTTTTATAAAAAGAGATTGGTTTTCTGGAGAGTTTGTTAGACATTGAACTGATTCGATGATTAAAAACATACATTAAACTGCGGGGAACTATGATTGATGCAATTTGTGCCAATGACGTAATGGGCATTTAGGTCACTTTAAATCTGAACAGCAATTAAGTTTTTTTTTTAACTTAGACTCAGTGTTCAACCTGTTCTCAATGTTGACTTGCAGAATCAACAAGATTCTGTTTACTGTTTTGGAAATGTAAATGAAACATCATGACAATAATGATTAAAGGATATATAAAAAATTCTTTACATTATATTTAATTATTTTAATATTGAAAAAGTATTTTTTCCTACTCCTTTTATTTTAATTGCACTATAATTTATTAATAACTAGAGAAAGAATTCCACTCATTTCTAATCATATGCCCAACATTTTAAATTATTGGCACTCACTAAATTACTTTACTAACTAATGTATATATATATATTGGTTTTTCTATTGATTTCTGATAACAATTAAGTTAACTACTACTGTTGATTTGTGAATTTCCTCCTGAAAGTAAATATTATTATTGTTTAATTACTATGACATGTAAACTGAAAATAGTAGTGTTTATTTGTTGTAAAAATAAGGTTGAGGCTGAATGATTGTACAAATATTTTAAACTTAGAGGAACTATGATTGATGCCCATCAATAGAAAATGATTTTAACCACTATGTTTAGTTATAAATATGTGCTAATGAGGTAATGGTCAGTTAGGTCACTTTGAGACAGAACAGCAATCTGTTTTTTTTAAAACAGCACTGTTCAAGACCTGGTGTTCTGAACTGTTCAACCTTTTTGGCTTGTATTTTAGCTGATGCAAATGTGCAGATGAATTGTCTTTGTGCTCTCAATAAGGTTCTGTTTTGGAATAAAGTTTAATATCTGTACGAATACATTAAATTATTTAATACATTAAATGATAAAATTTGGGAAATATGAATGATGGGACGAAAATAGAAAAGGAGTTTAAGCAGTATGTTCGTTTGTAAGTGTGTGGTAATGAGCTGTTAGGTCACTTTGAGGCAGAACAGCAATCTGTTTTTTTAAAACAGTACTGTTCTAGACCTAGTATTCTGAACTGTTCACCCTTTTTGGCATGCATTTTAATTGATGCAAATGTGCAGAAGAATTGTCTTTGTGCTCTCAATAAGGTTCTGTTTTGGAATAAATTTTAATATCTGTACAGATACATAAATTTTTTGGGAAATATGAATGATGGATGTAAATAGAAAAGGAGTTTAAGTCGTATGTTCAGTTGTAAGTGTGTGGTAATGAGGTAATGGGCTGTTAGGTCACTTTGAGGCAGAACAGCAATCTGTTTTTTTTAAAAAACAGTACTGTTCAAGACCTAGTGTACTGAACTGTTCATCCTTTTTGGCATGCATTTTAGCTGATGCAAATGTGCAGATGAATTGTGTTTGTGCTCTCAATAAGGTTCTGTTTTGGAATACATTTTTAATATCTGTACGAATACATAAATTTTTGGGAAATATGAATGATGGATGTAAATAGAAAAGGAGTTTAAGCCGTATGTTCAGTTGTAAGTGTGTGGTAATGAGGTAATGGGCTGTTAGGTCACTTTGAGGCAGAACAGCAATTTGTTTTTTTTAAAAGAGTACTGTTCAAGACCTAGTGTACTGAACTGTTCATCCTTTTTGGCATGCATTTTAGCTGATGCAAATGTGCAGATGAATTGTGTTTGTGCTCTCAATAAGGTTCTGTTTTGGAATAAATTTTAATATCTGTACAGAATACATAAATTTTTGGGAAATATGAATGATGGATGTAAATAGAAAAGGAGTTTAAGCCGTATGTTCAGTTGTAAGTGTGTGTTGGGTCACTAATTTGGTAATGGGCTGTTAGGTCACTTTGAGGCAGAACAGCAATTTGTTTTTTTTTAAAGAGCACTGTTCAAGACCTAGTGTACTGAACTGTTCATCCTTTTCACTTTGGCATGCATTTTAGCTGATGCAAAATGTGCAGATGAATTGTGTTTGTGCTCTCAATAAGGTTCTGTTTTGGAATAAATTTTAATATCTGTACAGATACATTAATTTTGGGAACTATGAATGATGGATGTAAATAGAAAAGGAGTTTAAGCCGTATGTTCAGTTGTAAGTGTGTGGTAGTGGGCTGAGGTAATGGGCAATTAGGTCACTTTGAGGCAGTGTACTGACAGCAATTTTAGTTTTTTTAAAACAGTACTGTTCAAGACCTAGTGTACTGAACTGTTCATCCTTTTTGGCATGCATTTTTAGCTGATACAAATGTGCAGATGAATTGTCTTTTTGGTTCTCAGTAAGATTCTGTTTTCTGTTTTGGAATAAAGTTCAATTTGAAGTTTAAAATCTGTACAGATACTTTAAATTTTGGGAACATATGAGAAATTGCATTGTATTGCATATGAGAAATATAGGCCAGATTATTAATTAAACCTGTGAAGCACTTATCATTAATAAATATATAGCTCAACAGAAAAAAATACATCACTAACATTAGAATCATTTATGTACACCAATTGTTAGCGTCTTTAAAAATTGCAGTTATTTACTGTTTCGCTGATGCCATCTTTTATGGCACCGTATATATTGTCTAACCACAGATGCATCCTTGTAGTAGAAACTTTATCGATACTGCGGCAAGGGAGCATGACCTGTGTAGAAGCAATTTTTAGTCTAGACTGGCATAGAGAATTTGTTAAAAGAAAAGAATAAAACAAAAATAATCATTCTTGAAATTAAATGCTTTTCTAGTTAAAAGACATTATTTGTGGGAGACAAAAGCTGGTTTTTGCCCCATTAAATCAGGATCAGCTAGCTACTATCTATCGAGCCAATTGAAACTCTAAAATGATAGGTATTGCAATTTTCATTCTCCTAGTTATTGTAGTCAGAAATAATGGATTCCATTGAGCGCAACCGTATGATAGATAAAACGCATATAGTTCATAGCACGTCAGTAGACTATGATGGATTATTATCTCAGTCCATCCATGAGTTTCTATAGATTTTCTGTTATTCTGAAAAATTTGTAATCAATATATCAAGTATTGATGATATTACAGGTTTTGCATATGTGGAATATCGGAAGGATTATTAATTAAACCGTGATATTTTTCTAGCGAGATCACACTGAAAAACACTTGTCATGAATATATATTTAGCTCAACAGAAAAAAATACATAATTAACATTAGAATCATTTCAGTACACATATTGTTAGCATTTTTAAAAATTCCAGTTTTTCATTGTTTCGCTGAAGCTGTCCTTTTATGGTACCGTATACATTGTCTAACCACAGATGAATCCGAGAGCATCCTTGTAGTAAAAATCTTATCGATATTGTGCCAAGGTAGCATGGCGTGTGTAGAAGCAATTTTAGTTGAGGCTTCAGAGAGAATTTGTCAAAAGAAAAGAATAAAAAAAAATAATGATTCTTGAAATTAAATGCTTTTTCTAGTTAAAAGACGTTAATTGTGGCAAAAAAAAAAAAAGCTGGGTCTCTTTGCTAATCAAATCAGGATCAGCTAGCGTGTTATCTAAAATTTCAAACTTCAGGCTTATAAAAATTATAGCTTTCATATATCACGTTCGTTACTTTGTCGAAAAATACTTCGTACTCCCTGAGACTCTCCTTAAATGAATGAGGTTACAGAGATTAAAACACTATTATAAGATACACATAACTCAAATCTCCCCTTGTTGCTTGTATTTACTTGAATCGATACACCATCCAAATAAAGACATCTCTACAATCATTAGAGAAAATCATTTATTAGTAGAATTCAAGAAAAGATCTTTGAACGCCCAGCAAGGCATTGGTATACCAGCACATATTTTTTTCGAATAATTCATTCCGCTCATGGTCATTCAGTTTAAAAAGTGATATCCTCGATTGCTGTCCTCTGGATTCAATATATTCCGAAGAAGATTCATAGATCAAAATTCCAACGGAGATATGAAGAGGATTTGGTAGACGTGGCGTCTTTCGTTTTGTTCACTGAAGAACTTTTGTTCACCCCTGAAAAAATTATTTTCTAACTTTACTAATCTTTGTAAAAAAAAAAAAAACACTAATAAAGTTATCTGAGAACTATTTTTAATCTTGGGACATATGGTTACGTAGTGAAATCATGTGTTCTTTGACGCATTACTTGAGTGCCAATTGAAACCTTAGAATAATAGGTATGGTAATTCTCATTTTCCAGTTTTTGTACACAGAAAATGGATGCCATGCAACGCAACAATATCATAGATAGAATGCATGTAGATCGAAACTCCGTTCATGCGTTTCTCACAGTGAGCATGTGTTGGTATAGAGTATGCAATTTGTTTTCCTGTTACTTCCCTGAAGTCCACTTTTCTTAATTTATGGGCTATTTTTATGAAATATTCTTTATTGTATATAAGCAAAGAAATTAATGAAAAATAAGTATGATGAAGCGAAGTACGAAATATTTATTTATATTTTTTTAACTTCGACAGAAAAAAAGTGTGGTCCTTTGCGCAGAATTATCAATTTGTCAGTTTATGCCCAACTTTGCAGACGACCATAGTGCATTCCGGAGGCAGTTCATGAAACTTCTGTCTAGATATAGATCGGGATCACAGAGAGCTGGCCCATTGGAATTTCTTTCAAGTCAATTTCCAGAGAAGAAGCTTTGCATTATTTTTTTAGTTTGCTCAAATCTGCGAATGTCGGTTATTCTTCCTCTAGTACACACGGCTTAAGCTGATCGCACTGTTTCTTAACAGCAGTGTTAATTATTAAATTCAGTCACATAAGTAATATGCTACTGTTTACAGATAAACTAGGTATGACTACTGAATGATACTGACTGTGATGAGTGATGTAAGCTCAATTTAGGCTATGATGGATTATCATCTCAGTCCATACATGCCTTAGTATAGATTTCCTGCCATTCTGAAATATTTGTAATAAGTATGATAACAAGAATTGGATGATAATGAATGTATCGCATATGCGAAATATAGGCCATGAAATAATATAGAAATTAAACCATGGTTACTCGCGAGAAGTGAAGCCAGTATCGCTGAGATTATCTTTTCGTTTACCTTAACTATTTCTTTTGTGAGATACTTTTTTACGACTTCGCAACAAAGTATTTTTGTAATAAGTATGATAACAAGAATTGATGATAATGAATGTATCGCATATGCGAAATATAGGCCATGAAATAATATAGAAATTAAACCATGGTTACTCTCACGAGAAGTGAAGCCAGTATCGCTGAGATTATCTTTTTCGTTTACCTTAAATATTTCTTTGTGAGATATTCTTTTATGACTTCTCACCAAAGTATTTTTTGCGTTTTCAACAGCTATTCCACAAATTAATAAATTTCACGTTCATTTTTATCTGAATGTTAATGGAAAAAAAGTATCATTTTCCTAACGGATAAATTTTCATAGTTATCTGAAACGTTGCAAATTTTTTTTCTCCTGTAATTTTAGTATTTTCTGGCAGTTAACATATTTCCTGATGTCGCTGATAAGATATTCATTGCTTTATTTTTAATAGTACTTCGCGTATTTTTTTTATCGTTATTGTATAGACTATTGTTTTGCAATGTTCTTTGTTTTCATGATTGAATTATAAAACTTCTTTTTGCATTGCTTTGTACTTGTCCTTGTGTATGGTATTCGGTTATATTATGGTTTCTCTAAAATTGTCTCAATTTTGTTGTTTTTAATATTTTTTTTTTTTTTTTTTTTTTTTTTTTGTTAATAATGTCAGTTTTCTGACGCACGTGTTTGCCGTGCTTGGCGATCCGTGTCGTAGGAAAAGGGGATCCGGGGGTTGAGTTCAGTTAGACCTTTACCTTTTTTTTTTTTTTTTTTTTTTTTTTGTAAAATACTCATTTATGACTTCGTACCAAGGTATTTTGCATTTTCAATAGCTATTCCACAAATTAATAAATTTTCACTTTCATTGATTTGGTTGTCAATGGAAAAAAAGGTAACATTTTTCCTAACGGACAAATTTTCATAGTTATCTGAAACGTTGCAGATTTTTTTCACTCCTGTAATTTTAGTATTTCTGGCAGTTACCATATTTTTCTTGATGTCGCTGATAAGATATTCATTGGTTTATTTTTAATAGTACTTTGTTTTTCTGTTCTTCCTGAACAAGAAGTAGTCGTTTTTATACATTTCGCGCGAGGAGAAACAGAATGTCTTCCTTTCCGCAGAGGCTCGGGGAGAAACTCCTTCTTGTCCAAGATGTGCGTATGAAAATTCTTTAGACACGCTTATTTAAAACGATTTTAAAAATTCCAGTGATTTTTATTTCGATGATGCCGTATTCGACAGTTTCAGGAACATTGGGTAAAATGCATGAAAGCTTAATATGTTGTAAATCTTATTTCGCTGCTCTTGAATCACTTAAACAATATTTCGTATTTTAATAACCTGATTCAAATTCATTAAACTCATTTTTAGTTGTATGAGGCTTATATATGGTTTTGGCTTCAGAAGAACGATTTAAAATATTGTTATAATTTTTAAAGCGATTTTTAATATCCAATATTTGTAAAGAAACTTTTTCAATAGAAAAGTTTGAATAATTATATACAGATACAAATGGCTGTGTGTGCGTGTTAGAATCTATCAGGGGCGCATTTTCTTTACATGTATACGGGTGTCACGACCCTGGGGCGACCCAGTGATCTTTCCATTCCTTCTTTTGTTATTTTCTTTTCTTTTTCATCGTCGAGATCACAGACATCATTGTTATCGCTCAGATCATTATGCCTCACCCATTCATATGTTTTGCGTATTTTTTTATCGTTATTGTATAGACTATTGTTTTGCAATGTTCTTTGTTTTTCATGATTGCCTTATAAAACTTCTTTTGCATTGCTTTTTACTTGTCCTTGTGTATGGTATTCGGTTATATTATGGTTTCTCTAAAATTGTCTCAATTTTGTTGTTTTTAATTTTTTTTTGTTTTTTTTTTTGTGTGTTAATAATGTCAGTTCTCTGACCCACGTGTTTGCCGTGCTTGGCGATCCGTGTCGTAGGAAAAGGGGATCCTGGGGATTGAGTTCAGTTAGAGTTCAATTTTTTTTTTTTTTTTTTTTGTGAAATACTCTTTTATGACTTCGTACCAAGGTATTTTTGCATTTTCAATAGCTATTCCACAAATTAATAAATTTTCACTTTCATTGATTTGGTTGTCAATGGAAAAAAAAAGTATCATTTTTCCTAACGGATAAATTTTCATAGTTATCTGAAACCTTGCAGATTTTTTTTTCTCTCCTGTATTTTTAGTATTTCTGGCAGTTAACATATTTCTGATGTCGCTGATAAGATATTCATTGGTTTACTTTTAACAGTACTTTGTTTTTCTGTTCTTCCAGAACAAGATGTACTCGTTTTTTATACGTTTCGCGCGAGGAGATACAGAATGTCATGCTTTCCGCAGAGGCTGGGGAGAAACTCCTTCTTGTCCAAGATGTGCATAGTGAAAATTCTTTAGACACGCTTATTTAAAACGATTTTAAAAATTCCAGTGATTTTTATTTCGATGATGCCGTATTCGACAGTTTCAGGAACATTGGGTAAAATGCATGAAAGCTTAATATGTTGTAAATCTTATTTCGCTGCTCTTGAATCACTTAAACCATATTTCGTATTTTAATAACCTGATTCAAATTCATTAAACTCATTTTTAGTTGTATGAGGCTTATATATGGTTTTGGCTTCAGAAGAACGATTTAAAATATTGTTATAATTTTTAAAGCGATTTATAATATCCAATATTTGTAAAGAAACTTTTTCAATAGAAAAAGTTTGAATAATTTATATACAGATACAAATGGCTGTGTGTGCGTGTTAGAATCTATCAGGGGCGCATTTTCTTTACATGTATACGGGTGTCACGACCCTGGGGCGACCCAGTGATCTTTCCATTCCTTCTTTTGTTATTTTCTTTTCTTTTTTCATCGTCGAGATCACAGACATCATTGTTATCGCTCAGATCATTATGCCTCACCCATTCATATGTTTTGCGTATTTTTTATCGTTATTGTATAGACTATTGTTTTGCAATGTTCTTTGTTTTCATGATTGCCTTATAAAACTTCTTTTGCATTGTTTTTTACTTGTCCTTGTGTATGGTATTCGGTTATATTATGGTTTCTCTAAAATTGTCTCAATTTTGTTGTTTATAAGTTTTTTTTTGTTTATAATGTCAGTTCTCTGACCCACGTGTTTGCCGTGCTTGGCGATCCGTGTCGTAGGAAAAGGGGATCCTGGGGATTGAGTTCAGTTAGAGTTCAATTAGACCTTTACCTTTTTTTTTTGAAATACTCTTTTATGACTTCGTACCAAGGTATTTTTTGCATCTTCAATAGCTATTCCACAAATTAATAAATTTTCACTTTCATTTATCTGGATGCCAATGGAAAAAAAGTATCATTTTTCCTAACGGATAAATTTTCATAGTTATCTGAAACCTTGCAGATTTTTTTCTCTCCTGTATTTTTAATATTTCTGGCAGTTAACATACTTTCTGATGTCGCTGATAAGATATTCATTGCTTTACTTTTAACAGTACTTTGTTTTTCCAGAACAAGATGTACTCGTTTTTTATACGTTTCGCGTGAGGAGATACAGAATGTCATGCTTTCCGCAGAGGCTGGGGAGAAACTCCTTCTTGTCCAAGATGTGCGTATGAAAATTCTTTAGACACGCTTATTTAAAACGATTTTAAAAATTCCAGTGATTTTTATTTCGATGATGTCGTATTCGACAGTTTCAGGAACATTGGGTAAAATGCATGAAAGCTTAATATGTTGTAAATCTTATTTCGCTGCTCTTGAATCACTTAAACCATATTTCGTATTTTAATAACCGGATTCAAATTCATTAAACTCATTTTTAGTTGTATGAGGCTTATATATGGTTTTGGCTTCAGAAGAACGATTTAAAACATTGTTATAATTTTTAATGTGATTTATAATATCCAATTTTTGTAAAGAAACTTTTTCAATAGAAAAAGTTGCAATAATTTAAATACAGATACAAATGGCTGTGTGTGCGTGTTAGAATCTATCAGGGGAGCATTTTCTTTACATGAATACGGGTGTCACGACCCTGGGGCGACCAGTGATCTTTCCCTTCCTTCTTTTGTCATTTTCTTTTCTTTTTTCATCGTCGAGATCACAGACATCATTGTTATCGCTCAGATCATTATGGCTCACCCATTCATATGTTTTGCATATTTTTTTATCGTTATTGTATAGACTATTGTTTTGCAATGTTCTTTGTTTTCATGATTGCCTTATAAAACTTCTTTTTGCATTGTTTTTTACTTGTCCTTGTGTATGGTATTCGGTTATATTATGGTTTCACTAAAATTTCTCAATTTTGTTGCTTTTAATTTTTTTTTTTTTTTTTTAATAATGTCAGTTTTCTGACGCACGTGTTTGCCGTGCTTGGCGATCCGTGTCGTAGGAAAAGGGGATCCGGGGTTGAGTTCAGTTAGACCTTTAATTTTTTTTTTTTTTGTAAAATACTCATTTTATGACTTCGTACCAAGGTATTTTTGCATTTTCAATAGCTATTCCACAAATTAATAAATTTTCACTTTCATTTTTCTGGTGTCAATGGAAAAAAAGTATCATTTTTCCTAACGGATAAATTTTCATAGTTATCTGAAACCTTGCAGATTTTTTTCTCCCTGTATTTTTAATATTTCTGGCAGTTAACATATTTTCTGATGTCGCTGATAAGATATTCATTGCTTTACTTTTAACAGTACTTTGTTTTCCAGAACAAGATGTACTCGTTTTTTATACGTTTCGCGCGAGGAGATACAGAATGTCATGCTTTCCGCAGAGGCTGGGGAGAAACTCCTTCTTGTCCAAGATGTGCATAGTGAAAATTCTTTAGACACGCTTATTTAAAAACGATTTTAAAAATTCCAGTGATTTTTATTTCGATGATGCCGTATTCGACAGTTTCAGGAACATTGGGTAAAATGCATGAAAGCTTAATATGTTGTAAATCTTATTTCGCTGCTCTTGAATCACTTAAACCATATTTCGTATTTTAATAACCTGATTCAAATTCATTAAACTCATTTTTAGTTGTATGAGGCTTATATATGGTTTTGGCTTCAGAAGAACGATTTAAAATATTGTTATAATTTTTAAAGCGATTTTTAATATCAATATTTGTAAAGAAACTTTTCAATAGAAAAAGTTTGCATAATTTATATACAGATACAAATGGCTGTGTGTGCGTGTTAGAATCTATCAGGGGTCGCATTTTCTTTACATGTATACGGGTGTCACGACCCTGGGGCGACCCAGTGATCTTTCCATTCCTTCTTTTGTTATTTTCTTTTCTTTTTTCATCGTCGAGATCACAGACATCATTGTTATCGCTCAGATCATTATGCCTCACCCATTCATATGTTTTTGCGTATTTTTTTATCGTTATTGTATAGACTATTGTTTTGCAATGTTCTTTGTTTTCATGATTGCCTTATAAAACTTCTTTTTGCATTGCTTTTTACTTGTCCTTGTGTATGGTATTCGGTTATATTATGGTTTCTCTAAAATTGTCTCAATTTTGTTGTTTTTAATTTTTTTTTTTTTTTTTTTGTGTAATAATGTCAGTTCTCTGACCTACGTGTTTGCCGTGCTTCGCGATCCGTGTCGTAGGAAAAGGGGATCCTGGGGTTGAGTTCAGTTAGAGTTCAATTAGACCTTTTTTTTTTTTTTTTTTTTTTTTTGAAAATACTCTTTTATGACTTCGTACCAAGGTATTTTTGCATTTTCAATAGCTATTCCACAAATTAATAAATTTTCACTTTCATTTATCTGGTTGTCAATGGAAAAAAAAAGTATCATTTTTCCTAACGGATAAATTTTCATAGTTATCTGAAACCTTGCAGATTTTTTTCTCTCCTGTATTTTTAATATTTCTGGCAGTTAACATATTTTCTGATGTCGCTGATAAGATATTCATTCCTTTTTTTTAACAGTACTTTGTTTTTCTGTTCTTCCTGAACAAGATGTACTCGTTTTTATACGTTTCGCGCGAGGAGATACAGAATGTCATGCTTTCCGCAGAGGCTGGGGAGAAACTCCTTCTTGTCCAAGATGTGCATAGTGAAAATTCTTTAGACACGCTTATTTAAAACGATTTTAAAAATTCCAGTGATTTTTATTTCGATGATGCCGTATTCGACAGTTTCAGGAACATTGGGTAAAATGCATGAAAGCTTAATATGTTGTAAATCTTATTTCGCTGCTCTTGAATCACTTAAACCATATTTCGTATTTTAATAACCTGATTCAAATTCATTAAACTCATTTTTAGTTGTATGAGGCTTATATATGGTTTTGGCTTCAGAAGAACGATTTAAAATATTGTTATAATTTTTAAAGCGATTTTTAATATCCAATATTTGTAAAGAAACTTTTTCAATAGAAAAAGTTTGAATAATTTATATACAGATACAAATGGCTGTGTGTGCGTGTTAGAATCTATCAGGGGCGCATTTTCTTTACATGTATACGGGTGTCACGACCCTGGGGCGACCCAGTGATCTTTCCATTCCTTCTTTTGTTATTTTCTTTTCTTTTTCATCGTCGAGATCACAGACATCATTGTTATCGCTCAGATCATTATGCCTCACCCATTCATATGTTTTGCGTATTTTTTTATCGTTATTGTATAGACTATTGTTTTGCAATGTTCTTTGTTTTCATGATTGCCTTATAAAACTTCTTTTTGCATTGCTTTTTACTTGTCCTTGTGTATGGTATTCGGTTATATTATGGTTTCTCTAAAATTGTCTCAATTTTGTTGTTTTTAATTTTTTTTTGTTTAATAATGTCAGTTCTCTGACCTACGTGTTTGCCGTGCTTGGCGATTCGTGTCGTATGAAAAGGGATCCTGGGGATTGATTTCAGTTAGAGTTCAATTAGACCTTTACCTTTTTTTTTTTTTTTTTTTTGAAATACTCTTTTATGACTTCGTACCAAGGTATTTTTGCATTTTCAATAGCTATTCCACAAATTAATAAATTTTCACTTTCATTTATCTGGATGTCAATGGAAAAAAAGTATCATTTTTTCCTAACGGATAAATTTTCATAGTTATCTGAAACCTTGCAGATTTTTTTTTTCTCTCTCCTGTATTTTTAATATTTCTGGCAGTTAACATATTTTCTGATGTCGCTGATAAGATATTCATTGCTTTTCTTTTAACAGTACTTTGTTTTTCCAGAACAAGATGTACTCGTTTTTTATACGTTTCGCGCGAGGAGATACAGAATGTCATGCTTTCCGCAGAGGCTGGGAGAAACTCCTTCTTGTCCAAGATGTGCATAGTGAAAATTCTTTAGACACGCTTATTTAAAACGATTTTAAAAATTCCAGTGATTTTTATTTCGATGATGCCGTATTCGACAGTTTCAGGAACATTGGGTAAAATGCATGAAAGCTTAATATGTTGTAAATCTTATTTCGCTGCTCTTGAATCACTTAAACCATATTTCGTATTTTAATAACCTGATTCAAATTCATTAAACTCATTTTTAGTTGTATGAGGCTTATATATGGTTTTGGCCTTCAGAAGAACGATTTAAAATATTGTTATAATTTTTAATGCGATTTATAATATCCAATATTTGTAAAGAAACTTTTCAATAGAAAAAGTTGCAATAATTTATATACAGATACAAATGGCTGTGTGTGCGTGTTAGAATCTATCAGGGGCGCATTTTCTTTACATGTATACGGGTGTCACGACCCTGGGGCGACCAGTGATCTTTCCATTCCTTCTTTTGTTATTTTCTTTTCTTTTTTCATCGTCGAGATCACAGACATCATTGTTATCGCTCAGATCATTATGCCTCACCCATTCATATGTTTTGCGTATTTTTTTTATCGTTATTGTATAGACTATTGTTTTGCAATGTTCTTTGTTTTCATGATTGCCTTATAAAACTTCTTTTTGCATTGTTTTTACTTGTCCTTGTGTATGGTATTCGGTTATATTATGGTTTCTCTAAAATTGTCTCAATTTTGTTGTTTTTAATTTTTTTTTTTTTGTTAATAATGTCAGTTCTCTGACCTACGTGTTTGCCGTGCCTCGCGATTCGTGTCGTAGGAAATGGTGATCCTGGGGATTGATTTCAGTTAGAGTTCAATTAGACCTTTACCTTTTTTTTTTTTTTGAAATACTCTTTTATGACTTCGTACCAAGGTATTTTTGCATTTTCAATAGCTATTCCACAAATTAATAAATTTTCACGTTCATTTATCTGGATGTCAATGGAAAAAAAAAGTATCATTTTTCCTAACGGATAAATTTTCATAGTTATCTGAAACCTTGCAGATTTTTTTTTTCTCTCCTGTATTTTTAATATTTCTGGCAGTTAACATATTTTCTGATGTCGCTGATAAGATATTCATTCCTTTACTTTTAACAGTACTTTGTTTTTCCAGAACAAGATGTACTCGTTTTTTATACGTTTCGCGCGAGGAGATACAGAATGTCATGCTTTCCGCAGAGGCTGGGAGAAACTCCTTCTTGTCCAAGATGTGCATAGTGAAAATTCTTTAGACACGCTTATTTAAAACGATTTTAAAAATTCCAGTGATTTTTATTTCGATGATGCCGTATTCGACAGTTTCAGGAACATTGGGTAAAATGCATGAAAGCTTAATATGTTGTAAATCTTATTTCGCTGCTCTTGAATCACTTAAACCATATTTCGTATTTTAATAACCTGATTCAAATTCATTAAACTCATTTTTAGTTGAAAGAGGCTTATATATGGTTTTGGCCTTCTGAAGAACGATTTAAAATATTGTTATAATTTTTAAAGCGATTTTTAATATCCAATATTTGTAAAGAAACTTTTTCAATAGAAAAAGTTTGCATAATTTATATACAGATACAAATGGCTGTGTGTGCGTGTTAGAATCTATCAGGGGCGCATTTTCTTTACATGTATACGGGTGTCACGACCCTGGGGCGACCCAGTGATCTTTCCATTCCTTCTTTTGTTATTTTCTTTTCTTTTTTCATCGTCGAGATCCCAGACATCATTGTTATCGCTCAGATCATTATGCCTCACCCATTCATATGTTTTGCGTATTTTTTTATCGTTATTGTATAGACTATTGTTTTGCAATGTTCTTTGTTTTCATGATTGCCTTATAAAACTTCTTTTTGCATTGCTTTGTACTTGTCCTTGTGTATGGTATTCGGTTATATTATGGTTTCTCTAAAATTGTCTCAATTTTGTTGTTTTTAATTTTTTTTTTTTTTTTTTTTTGTTAATAATGTCAGTTTTCTGACGCACGTGTTTGCCGTGCCTCGCGATCCGTGTCGTAGGAAAAGGGATCCTGGGGTTGATTTCAGTTAGAGTTAGACCTTTACCTTTTTTTTTTTTTTTGTAAAATACTCATTTTATGACTTCGTACCAAGGTATTTTTTGCATTTTCAATAGCTATTCCACAAATTAATAAATTTTCACTTTCATTGATTTGGTTGTCAATGGAAAAAAAAAAATTAACATTTTTCCTAACGGATAAATTTTCATAGTTATCTGAAACGTTGCAGATTTTTTTTTCTCTGTAATTTTAGTATTTCTGGCAGTTAACATATTTCTTGATGTCGCTGATAAGATATTCATCTGTTTATTTTTAATAGTACTTTGTTTTTCTGTTCTTCCTGAACAAGAAGTAGTCGTTTTTTATACATTTCGCGCGAGGAGAAACAGAATGTCATGCTTTCCGCAGAGGCTGGGGAGAAACTCCTTCTTGTCCAAGATGTGCATAGTGAAAATTCTTTAGACACGCTTATTTAAAACGATTTTAAAAATTCCAGTGATTTTTATTTCGATGATGCCGTATTCGACAGTTTCAGGAACATTGGGTAAAATGCATGAAAGCTTAATATGTTCTAAATCTTATTTCGCTGCTCTTAAATCACTTAAACCATATTTCGTATTTTAATAACCTGATTCAAATTCATTAAACTCATTCTAAGTTGTATGAGGCTTATATATGGTTTTGGCTTCAGAAGAACGATTTAAAATATTGTTATAATTTTTAAAGCGATTTATAATATCCAATATTTGTAAAGAAATTTTTCAATAGAAAAAGTTTGAATAATTTATATACAGATACAAATCGCTGTGTGTGCGTGTTAGAATCTATAAGGGGCGCATTTTCTTTGCATGTATACGGGTGTCACGACCCTGGGGCGACCCAGTGATCTTTCCATTCCTTCTTTTGTTATTTTCTTTTCTTTTTCATCGTCGAGATCACAGACATCATTGTTATAATTATCATTGTATTAATTTTTAGCATCATAATTTCTCAGGTATTTAACCTCCAAGTATTCTAGAAGTAATTTTAAACGGCTGTAAATAATTGTCTTCTGCTATTAAAAACATACATTATTAGCATACAGTATTTGTTCATGACTAGTATTAAGCTACAGATAGAAATTTTTGTTAAACACAATGAAATCAAAAATATCAAAATAAGTTTTCATTGTGGCAATGGAAAATATTTACATGTCCATGTTCACTTTTTTTATGATATTGCATCTACAGACATGGAATAAATGAGGTGAGATAGGTATTCAATATAAGAAAATTAATCGCATCAGTACTTAATAATGTAACTGGCATCTGTTGTTGTGGACTTTCGTTCTTACAAGAAGCTTCATTGCTTATATGTGATTTATTAAGAGAAAAATTTAAGTTTACACATACATTTGATAAGGAATTATTAATTATGACTAATTAACAAATCAAAATAATATTTATTTGTATTTTCTTTTTTATGCTGGTAGATATGCCTCGACTTTAAAAAGTTTTATTTCCGGGAAGAAATCTTTGCAAACTGAAATTTTTTTTTTAAATGTGAAATATATTTCATATTTTTGCATCCACAGTTTAACAAAAAATAAATAACTATATCTATATTATCTCATTCCGTTTTGCAGTGGATTCCAGGCCATTGTGGGATCTTGAGTAATGAGAAGGCGGATTCTCTTGCCAAAAAAGGAACAACCATGACCAAAACCTTTTGTAAAGACATCTCTTTCCACTCGATGAACTGATGATCCGAGACTTTTTTTTTGGAACACTCTATCTGGTAATCTATTTGAAGGCAATTCATCTAAAACCTGGTTTAACTTTATTCTAAACATCCCTGGTCAGCCCAAGTTTAAAGCTGTTGCCTTTTCAGACTACTGACGGGCCATGATTGTATGGCCAATCATCTTTTTCGTATGAAAATATTTGCAAGCCCAAAATGCATGCTCTGCAGTCATGGAGAGGAAATGGATTCATCTCCCTTTCTGTCTACCTTGCACTTGTTTCCTCTACTGTGTATGGTCATTACAGGGAGGCTAGGGACCCTAAACATGTCACTATGTGATTTCTTTCGTTTCTCGTTTTGTTTTCATGTTCCTTGTGTTCTTTTTCTTTTATTACTTATTGTAGCCTGCCATTGGAAATATATATATATATATTATCTCATTCAATAAATCATCATGAAGCAAAAAAATTTAATTATATAATAAGGCTAAATCAAAGCCAATAAATGTACTAATAATGGATAAAATTATTCATCAAAAGATGAAATCAAGTTGAAACTTAATGCACATATAAAAATCATAATTAAATGCTGGAAGAATTATAGATAGAACATATATATACACTCATGTCCATAAATTAAGGATAATGAAGTTCTGGCAAAGAAAGAGACAGAAGCAAAACAAATTTGACTTATTTGTAAAGTCTATTTATTAAACAAAAGGTAAAGAGCAAAAAAGATGCGCTACATAATTAATAAAAATTTCAATTTTTACTCCCTGGA
The DNA here is from genome assembly GCA_021605095.1 of Caerostris extrusa. Classification (NCBI taxonomy): domain Eukaryota; kingdom Metazoa; phylum Arthropoda; class Arachnida; order Araneae; family Araneidae; genus Caerostris; species Caerostris extrusa. Next base: position 34,623 of record BPLR01003640.1, on the reverse strand, counting down.
GCAAATTTCAAAAAAGAACCTATTTACAAAAAACAGTATAACATGGTTAGTATGATGGTTAATATGGAGTATGTCTCCCGGACGATGCAATACAGGCCTTACAACGCCTAGGCATGCTGAGTATCAAATTATCAATCTGATCTTGGGGGAATATTACACCACTCATCAATCAATGCCCTCCGAAGTTCCGGTTGACAGGTGGGAGGGGTTGACGGGCTGCAATTCGTCGGCCAAGCATATCCCACATGCTCTATTGATTCAAGTCCGGTGAGTATGATGCCCAATCCATACGGGTGATATCCTCCAATTGAAGGCATTCATCTACAATGTTTGCACGGTGAGGACGGGCGTTGTCATCCATAAACAGAAATTTAGCACCCATAGCGCCCCAGAAACAAACTTACATGTTGTTCCCAGGGAATGACATCCCAAATAGATGTGGCCTGTCATCGTTATACTGTGAACATGCAGGTCATTTCTGGGACAAAAGTAAGTAGCAAATAAATGTAGCTTTTTCATCCACTTCTTGTATCACAAATTAAAAAAAAGGTCACCCGCTCCGAACTTTCTATTTATTATAAGAAAAACAAGTTTTTCATTAAGTTCTTTATTCCTATCAAATAATGTAACTATGGTTATATACAGCTTGATAATATACCACAAATCAATAAACAAAATACATTATTTTATAACGAAATGTGTTGTTTTTGTAAGACAGGGAAGAAAATATTAGTCTCCTTACAAACATACCATCCAAATATGTTATTGTTTAATACAACAGTCGGATCATAAAACAGACGTTAATTGCTATAATATATTGCAAAACTAACTACATTTAATATACTAATCCCCACTCACAAAAAAATAATGCAGACACAGTTTTTTTTATTTACTATCAACATAACTGGCTTGACAGCCCGTTGTGGGCCTTGGCCTTTTTTAAAGATCCAGCCAGGCTGTTATCCTCTTGGCCGTGGAACTTGCAGTTTTTTATCTTAATAACATTAAAATCATAGTCTAAAAACAGGGATGTCAAACGTTTTCGATCGCGGGCCAAAAATCGAAAAAAAAAAAAGTTTGACGGGCCAAGATACATGTTTCTCAAATTTTAAAAACAATATACAAGTATTACAATTTAAATATGTTAATGAGATGAATGAAATTGCGATTTCATTTTTTAAAAGTTCTTTACATTGAGGTTTGAAGTGAGATGTACTGATTCTAAGGAACGAGGCTAAATGCTCATCTGTCAGTCTACTTCTGAAATAATTCTTGCTAAGGTTCGTAGTTGAAAACACTTGTTCACATGTATAACTTATCACTTCACCGATTGAAAGCTGTCTGTGCTTGCTATTTCCGTCGATTTATTCTTTGTAGAACAAAAATAGAGAAAGTAAAAATATCATCAGTCCTTCGAAAAAAAGAAAAAAAGTAATATTTAATCATAGTAGAAAAGGAGATGGATGTATAATATATATTTCTTTTAATTTGCCTCGACCGACAAATTAAAATTCTATCCTCGGGCCGGATAGAACCTTCCGGTGGACTGGAGTTGGTCGGAGCGTTTTTTATTTCCGTACTCGTTGCAGGCCTCACACATGGACATATCATGTTGACATAATAAAATATTTAATGCAATGAATTGTTTTCTTCTTTTTTTTGTTAATTCTATACTTATTTAGAAATAATATTTAAAATCTAGTCATTATATTTATCACATTAATTTATAATCCTCTAATGTAGTTAAACAATGTATAATATGTAATTTCACTTTTAGAGTGTATTGTTATGTTCCCAAATGGGATGTCAGGATTTGGTTTGGTTTGTCTCTCTACGGTCATTTTGTGAGCACTTTGGCCAAATTAGATTGGGACCTACAGTTTTACGTGGATTCCGAACCCCACACAAACATCCATGTCACCGCCAGGATTCGAATCTGAAGTCTGTAGTATCAAAGGCAAGAGCGCTAGCCAATTGGCCATCAGGGAGCAGTAATACTTTCAGAGAGGATTCATGACATTGCCTTATATTGTCGGCATTCATTCAATGTCAGATATGTGCTATATTCAACGTTACACAGGATGAAAATGGCAGCTTCATCTTATCTAGATTTTTCCACCAAAGTTTGAAATAAACCCAACCAGGTATGACATAAGGGTTATTTTTTGATTTCCAATGGCAAGGCAATACAAAAAGAGGGAACATGCAGAATAAAAAAAGATAAAAAACTACACACAAAAGAATTAAACAAAGTTGACCACAAGTCATTGCTTTATGAGTTCTGTAGCTTTCCAGTATCTAGATGTTCCGGATTCGCCATAAAAGTTCCACGCAACGATGGAGATGAGCTCGGTTCATGGAGATGAGTTGAGTTCTGCTAAATCACAAAGAGGGCAGTTGATATGTCAAAAATCCCAAGGCGATGTGGATGTTCATTAGATCAGTTCTTTATTATTGAGACAAGCCATCAGCATTCCATTGCAATACATGCTGGCCAACCGGACGATCATGCCGAAAACTGTAAATCACTCAGACGTATAGAACGTAGCCCAGGGTGCACCACTAAGACATATAGGGTATAGTAAGTACCTTACTACTGGAATCTGGCATTAAGACTTTCTGGCCTGTAGTTTTCCTTCTGATTTTGTTTGTGGGATTTCAAATAGGATTCCACTAGTTCGAAATTCAACATACTGTTCACTTGGTCTCCAAGAAGAATCATTAGGATGGCTATCTTGTATTGTGTGTCAAACTGTAAAAACCTGTCAAACACTCATCATGCAATCTGAATGAAATTAAATGAAAGTGATTTACCAAAAATCTTTTTTTTATACTAACATTGCATTCAAATATTTTCCTTTTTCAGGTCAGCCAAAATTTCTCAATCTAGATTTTGCCGATCATCTTCAGCCAAAGAACAAGATAAAGTGAAATGCAATACGTTTTTGTCCAATTCTTGTCATTAGTTCAAATATTAAAATAAAGAATAAATCCAAACTATTCATTGTTTCTATTTTTTTACTATTCATCATTTAAATTTTATTTTTTAACATGATTTGTTTCTCCACTCTTTCATTTAGCTTATAATTTCCTTATTCTGAGAACTCATAACTGTAAACTCATAAATAAAATAAACAATATCTGTCCTATATTCGCAAGAATATTATTTTAAAATCAAAGTTAAATTTTACTTATAATTTCGACAGTTAATTTTTGAACAGATAGATGCACACATAATGTATTTTTTTAATACATTGGTTTTCACTACTTGGGCCATTATAAAATAATTTTTTTTTGTAAAAGTGTGATAAATCTCATGGGCCGGAAAAATGTTCAAGGCGGGCAGTTTGTTGGCCACCTATGCTTTATTTCTATATATGAATTCTGTGTAAATATTTGTTTCAAATTGTGAAACTGAGATGAATTTTTCTACTGATATCGTTTGAAATATTTTAAAATATAAATTTAATAGCTGATAAAAATGTCTTTTAAAGAGGTTTGTTCACTTTCTTGATTTTCAACACATATTACAACTTATGCTGAATAAAAAAACAAAATTTCATTTTAAATAAATCTGGGAATTATTTAAAGAAAAAAATGATTGAAATTACTTTTATTACTAAAAATAATTTCAAATATTACATTGAATAATTATAATGAAAACTATATGCATTAAAAAAGCTAAATTTAAATTTTTCTTCAAAAATAATTTTTTGAAATATTAAAGCAATGCATTCTATATTCTTGATGATAATTTTTGCTATTCAGTCTTTTGTATGTATGAATAATACTAACCTGTGAATTTCGTGACTTTGTTTTCATCAATTTTTTAATATTATTTTATGAATAAAAACAACAAAAAAAAATGCATTAGTTAACAACAATTTTTTATATGCAATGATACAAAAGCACATTAATCTTCTTAAAAACTACTTTATTTACATGAAATATGTTTGCAAGAATATGAAGTAGTGTGGATTATAAAAATAAAAGTCAAATTTATTTGTCTTCATAAAGATTCAACAATCACAGTAGATTTCTAATGTGAAGCTAATGTAGGATCAGAAATAATTTTTGGATACGTAGCAATTGTTCTTGTTGGAGCACCTCTTCCTCTTCCAATTTTTATAGGCATTTAGTAAAAAGCTTTGCTCCATAAATTGGAGCAAAGGATAGAAAAAAGACAAAGCAAATAATATCCAATTATTTGCATAATTTTTATTTAAATAATTTTTGAATTCATGGCAATTGTTCTTATTGGAACACCACTTCCTCTTCCAATTTTCATAGTCCTCACATAAAGCATTGCTCCCTAAATTGGAGCAAAGGATAAAAAAAAAAAAAGATAAAACAAATAATTGGATTTCTAATGTAAAGATAATGTAGGATCAAAAATAATTTTTGTGTATGTGGCAATTGTTCTTGTTGGAGCACCTCTTCCTCTACCAATTTTTATAGGCATTTCGTAAAGTTTTGCTCCATAAATTGGAGCAAAGGATAAAAAAAAGACAAAAGATAAAGTAAATAAAGGACAAAATATAAAGCAAATAAATTACAAAAGAGAAAGCAAATAATTGGATTCCTTTTACTTTACTATTTCTAAAGTGAATTTAATGTAGGATCAAAAAAAGAATTTTTGGAAACGTGGCAATTATTCTTGTTGGAGCACCACTTCCTCTTCCAATTTTCATAGGCATCGCATGAATCTTTGCTCCATAAATTGGAATTTTGTCCACATTCGCCACATTCTCAAGACCGTAAATACCATGTCCCAGCAAGATGTTATGAGAAGGAGAAGTTCTAGTAGATCCCTTGTCGAAAGACAAGGTTTCAGTTGCAATTCCGTAGATGTTCCTATTGTCCACCAACCATTGAGCTGCTTCTCCAGATAAACCTGGGTAGTGAAGCTTAGTTGCATCGTTCTCGGTGTTCCAAAAAAAAAAAGCAGTTCGGTTATTCCATTTTCGTCCCCACCCTGATTTTAGAACGACAACAGTTTCGTTTAATGATTGTCCAGTGACTGATTCCCAACGCAACAGATCTTCTATGGTGGCCTCTGCATCTGGCTCGAGATCTGCTTTTGCAGTGATGTCGATCACAGCTGCTGGAGCTATTAAGCGATCAACAGGAATTTCTTCCACAGTTTGTCCACCTTTGGTGAAGTGCGCTGGAGCATCCATATGCGTACCAACATGTATTGCTGACGAATATTCTTCCACCTGTAACCTAAATTTAAAATGTTTGATAAGGTCTTAATTTATTGAGCAAATTTACTGTTACTTTACTACTTCTTATTTTAATGTCACATTTCCTATTTTGTCAATTTTGGTAGTTGCACATCCACTAATTGGGATTATCATAATGACTGGAGTATTTTTGTCTCACGGGAAGAGTTTTCGCATTTCATTACCAGGAGAGAATGTATGTTATTTGACAAGTGTATAATAATAACCCATCACTCCAATTTGACAGCAGACAAGCAGTGTTGTGGATAGTTATATTACACGCTATCAGTGTTTTATACTAAAGAGAACAACCTGTCACTCAAATCTAATAGCAGATATTCGGTATGAATAATGACATTCATAAAATTAGCAAATGTCTGTGCTACCTTCATAGGTAAAAACAATTACAGATGGAATATGGACCACACCATGAGTTGTTGCTTCGTGATTGGTGATAGATCCCGAGCTGAGAAATGTCTACTCCAATAAGAAGTGAGGGAAGCTGATGAATTGTCTTAAACGGAGTTTGTTTGATGAAGAAGTGAGAGAGAGTTCTGCGACGGGTGACCAGAAGTGTTGTTTTTCTTTTTCTCTGAAGTGACTGAATAAGCCGGAGTTTCCGCCTGTTTATGAAAGTGAATCCCTTGTGTTTTTGCGTATCCCGCCGTGTAATTAAGATCTGCCTCAGACCAGGCAAACAGATTCGACGTAAACTAGAGAACTCTGAACAAATCTCAGATCTTGGAGTGAACTCCAATTGTGATTTACTCGTGCACTTGTGATCAAATTTTATTTTCAATCATCTTTGTTTCTTTGTGTAATAATCCAGAGTTCACTATATATATTTAATATTTGTAAATAAAAATTAAAGTGTTCCTATGCACCGGAAAATGGCCCTTTTTTGAAGCCATTATAGGTCTAATATAGGTTAAGACGTTAAATGAACTAAAAATAGTGTATGTTTTGTATCATTATTTTAATGACTCGTTTTAATGAATGCATCATCCAAAAATCCTAATTTAAAGAAATTTTTATCATATATTAATTTTAAAAATATTGAAATAGCTGATTCATTATTTCATAAACCATTAAATTACCAGTTCCAGCAGTAGCATATACCTCAAAACCAAAATCGAAGCACCCAGTATTTAAATGTCCTCTCATTCTCTTTCACCTCCATATTTAGTTTTAACCGAATTTTTTACTGTCCTTCTGATCCGTGGACATCGAACAGAAATTCAAAAAATTATATATTCTTCTCCCAAAACAAAGTATACTACTTTGTCCAAAAAGTGAGACCAATTTTCAATTTAGATTTCCCGGGCAAATGGTATTTCAATTTTTTTTTTTTTTTTTTTTTTAGGTTGTTGGCACTGTTCTTGCGACATCTGTGAGAAATTTCACGTCAAAATATTCATTAGTGTTTGAGTTACGCTTGGCTTTGTGAGGCGCTAAAGCTGATTCCTGCAAATTTTTGAAATGTCTGAATTAATTGAGCAAAAACGCGGTGAAGACGAAGAGCCTTCTGGTCGACTACCAACCTCAACCGACGAAGCTCACGTCCAAAAAATTAAAGGATTTGGTGCTGGCAAACCGTCGTTATACAATTAGAGACCTTGCTGATGATTTTAAAATTTCAAAATTCCATTTTAAAAATGTTTTGGGCCTCAAAAACGTCAAATCTCGAATGGTACCGAAAACACTGAATGCGCCATCTCGCACTGCATTGATTCTTTGCGACTTTTTCGCCAAATATGATACCCATATCGTTCCACAACCACCGTATTCACCTGATTTAGCATCGTTCTACTTCTGGCTATTCCCTAAACTCAAAAGACCACTCCGGTGACACCGTTTTGAGTCGATTGAAGAGACATTTCAAAAATCGCGGGAATCAGTTTTAGCATCTCACAAAAGCGCTAAAGAATATTTTGACATAAAATATCACACAGATGTCAAGGACAGTGCCAACAACTTAAAAAATAAAAAATAAATTGAAATACCATATGACATGGAAATTTAAATTGAAAACTGGTCTTACTTTTTCTTTCCTCTGCTTATGAACTGTTTTTTTTTTTTTTTGCATAGTCTAAAGTTGGTATTCTACTTTTCGTGAAACGCGACAAATTGTCTTAAGATTGCATTATTACCCAAATTTGCTTTCTACTTTGACAAATTTTTCAGCTCTAATCTCTGGATTTTCTTTCTTTCATTTTTTTTTTTTTTTTTTTTTGTAGGCGCGGTCTTATAGCTCAAGGACCAGACATAGCCAAAATGTGCCAAAAATTTGAAAATACAAGAAAAATCTTGTGTTGTAAAAAAAAAAATTAGGCAGAAAGCTAAAAAAAAATGCTAAAATATCATTCTATCTAAATAATTTTTTATATAAAATAAAAGCTATAAAATAAAATTTGGTAATAGCTTAATTTAAGCCAATTTAAAATATAAATATTTAAAATCATACATTTTTTTAATTTTATTACAACAAAAACTGAATAAAAGATTCTATTTAGAAGATTCTATTTCTGAAGAAAGATTTTTATTTTAAACGCTTACTGATTTACAGGACAAGAGATGAATTATTTACAGTGATTAAATTGCTGTATTCTTAAAATAGTTACATTAGTCTAGCATGATATTTTCGTTTCAACCGAAAGCGAGAAATTATTTCTGTTTTAAAAGCTTAATGATTTACAGGGCAAGAGATGAATTATTTACAGTCATTATGCGGATGTATGCTTAAAATAGTTACATTAGACTAACACGATATTTACGTTTCAACCGAAACCAAATCTGGAGAGAAGATTTTTGTTTTAAATTCTTAATGATTTACAGGAAAAGAGATGAATTATTTACAATGATTAAATAATTGTATGCTTAAAATAGGTACATTAGTCTAACACAATATTTTCGTTTCAACAGAAACCAAACCAAATCTTTACTACTGTTGGCTTAGAAAGGTATATTTCAAGGGGGAGTTGAGTATTTTTTTTTTTTTTTTTTTGTCTGAAAAGATGGTGGCATGACAAATAAATTTGGGAATCATGAATCTATAAATATATCACCAGCACTGTTATTTTAATTACTAAATATTGAAGTTTTATCCAAATATCCTGAACATATATCATTCACAATTACAATAGTGGTATGATTGTAATGATCCTGGTGCTGTTTTAATTGGGACAGGCAGTAGATCCGAACAATTGGCTCTTGCTAGGCTCCGCAGTGGTTATCTTCGTGCTCAACGTTATGTGTCGGGCCTTAAGATGTATCCCCTTTGACCGAAATATATCTTGACTCAAGTCACTTCTGTCCATATCTTGACTTGCATTGGTTGCCAGAAGAGCCAGTTGTGCTCAAGTTCTGGAACGGCTTTTTATTGTTTTAGAGCAATGGGGACCAATTCCATCAACCCAAACAATGAAAATTGTTTGGGTTGAATTGTTTGGCAAACATACCAACAAGGAAGATACATATTCTATTTATATTTTCAATATTAACCATTTTAATTGACTATAAATAAGCAACAAGGACCAAACCCATTGCTGTGAACCAGCAATAATTAGTTTACCGCGACATTCTAAACAAAGAAATGGTCCAGATAGTATGGATATTATCTAGAATGGTGACAAGTTTAAAGCGACTTCTTAGTTTTCATTATAATGCCAAATATATAGAATACATCATATTAATTGGGTTCATGGACATGGTCTAGATGTTGCTGTCGACCAAGGGGAATAAGAAGCACCAACAGAATTACAATTTTTAATACCATCAACTCTTTTTTAACCTAATTCCCCCCCCCCAGTATTTTTATGAATATCGTTGGATTTTGGATGTATTTTTTTCATAACATTTATTTTAATATTAAATTAAGTGTGAAAAAATTATAAAAGAGTAGAAATCGCTAAAGATTTATTTTTATTTATTTCTAAAAAATGACCACGGTTTCATTAAAAATCATACCAATAAAATTAAATAAATTACAGTTACCAAATTGTAATACTTATTTGAAAAATAATAAATTTGCAAAAGAAACAAAAGGGGTAAAACAAATCAAATTAGTTTAAATAAAAAGAAAAATGAAATCTGCTCGGCAAATTTCAACTTACCCTGTGTGAACATTCGACAACGGATGAATAAACTCAGGACTACACCAATGTTTAATAATGCAAGAGATATATGAAGCAATTGATTGGAATACTATAAGAAATGCCAAATTCAATAGCCACATGATCATAGCAATGTTGAATAGATCAAGAACTTCGTGAAGAATGAATTGTTCAAGAATCTCTAAAAGAATATTCAAAAGTAAAATAAACGTAGTCGTACATGAAAAATGAAGTATTCCCAATTCTACATGAAACGTTATCACATTCAATAGCCAAAAGAATATATCAAAGTTTCCAAATTCTAGGCATAAATGAAGAATGAAGTATTCCAAATACAATAAGAAGCACTATGCAGCTCAATTGTCACCGGATAATGCCAAAAGTGATAACTATGAAACTCAAAAAAGAAGGAATTGATCAACACACTACGAGTACTTATAACTATTGTATTTACAAATGTTTAAAATCTCAACCCAAAACATGAAAAGTGATTCAAAATCATATTACAAAGCACTTCAATCAAAAACCAAATTCTCCAGAAAATTCCTTAAGATTAATGTTATTCATGAATCATTTTAAGAGTTAAGGGGCCCAAAGTACCATTTTCCTCCAAAATTTGTAATGGATTTTCTTCTGCTTGGCCCTCATTTTCGGATGACGTCACGGACCCCTAACCAAGACAACATCATGTTCACACATAATAATAAAATTTCTAGCGTTGAAAATAATTATGTCAAAAATTGTTTATACAAATGATAGAAAAAGGCAGTTAAACTTACCAAGTCCCTCCTTCAATTGTACCATTCAATATCACATTCATTTCAAATTCCTTAGTTGTGGGATAATGTAATGTAGTTTCATCGAAAGTGTATGTCATATCTACCAATTGTTTGGCTATGGGTGCGGTATGCGCCATCCCTATCAAGTAACACAAAAGCAAGAAAATCATTTTCTTTTGAACAAAGACTGTCAAAATGAGTGAGAACTGTTTGTCCTTAACTTTTGATCCAGAAACTAATCATTATGCTTACGCTGATGATTATTATATATTATCTTTAGTTGTTTTCTTTCAAGAAAGTTCCGTGAACTTTGACTCGTGTTGAACTTAAGCTGTTAAAAATGAAAAGATACTATCTGAAGTGATTTTGTTTCAAGGTTGATTTTCGATCTCCAAATAAGGAGTTTTAATAAAAGTTTCTTTGTGTTGGGTTTCGGAAATCAGATAAAAACAAACTACTCTATTTAGAAGGTTGGTGTTTTAAATTTTCAGGAATTAAAGTCGAATATGGAGTCATGAGCGATGAGTCATCAATGCGGCTTAATGGCTCGTGCTCTTGACTAGTGTTCTGGCGCTCGAACATCTTATGAACAAACTATATACCATAAAAAAAACCATATACCTCTTATAGACGTTAATAATAATAAGTGAAATGAATAAGAAATATAACTAAATATTTATTGAAAAAAAAAAAAGAAGAGTTTGCTTATAAAATTCTAGAAAAAAACTAAATTTTTTATAAGAAAAACAATTATAAATAAATAAAAAATATTACTTCATTACTAAAATAATGAGACAACAGAAAGCGAATTACTCAAATTAATTTCAAACCATAGAATGCTTTAATTAATAATTATATGACAATCTGAAATATTTCTTCGTAACACTTAAATTCTTTCATTTTAATTTGATTAAACTGCCTTTATTAATTTCACTTAAGACAATTTTCATAAATTATTTTTAATTAAAAATTCTAATTAATTATGCTCGCAATTAATTGATTAATTCCATTACTAATCGAAATTCTTATTTAAATTCTGTAGACTGTAGCATTTGAAGAGTACGTTTCTTTTTATCAGGGTTAATTTGAGGGTTTCATAGTCCCTTTCTGAGTTCACTGTTAGTTTCAGGAATTGACCTTTTGACAGGGAGATGTTTAGGCTTTCGACCGTTGAAGTCAGGACTTTGCAGGTCTCTGGCCATGATGCATTAGGGGTGATGAAGAAGGGTGGGATTTGCTTCTTCCTTTCCGGCATAGCTGTGCTATTTTCAGTGTCCATTTGTACTAATGGAGAGTACTGATTTTTGATTTCAGGTCCTTGGATTTTTGGATCCTGTGTTTGGTCTCGGCAGGTGAGTCTTTTTGGCGGGATCTGGTACGGTTCCTCAGTTGGAATGGGTTCATTCTGGGGTTCCTCTGATGTGTCCATAATGATTTTCTCAGAGGTTGGAGTAATTTGGTTTGGTGCCACTTCAGTTGAAGAGTTTGGGATTTCGTCTTTTGCGTTGAGGAGGGCTTGTAATTCCTCTGATGAATTGGGATAAGCGATATTATCCTTTAGGACGTACTTTAGGTTAGATTTGTAGGTGTTTGTGTAGAAGGGGAGATGATCTTTTGTTGTGGCTGCCATTTCGCTGCTTGGGCCTATTTGACTCAATCTTGCTTCTAACTTGTCCAGTGTTTGTCTGCTTTTATAATGACCATGTCTAGTGCACATTTGTAAATGGCCTCTTCGGCTTGATCGATTGGCGGAGCGATTTCTTTTGGTGGTGTTGGTTTTATTTCTTCGAAATCGGATGCTTTAATTCCGAACGTTGATAAAACTTCTTCTAAGACACTCATGTGCTCTGGTATTTGTTTTACTTTCAGGTTTACCCTGATGAGTCTATTTTCCAGCTACTCGGAGAGCTCTTTAGCTTTTGTTCTTGTGGATTCATATGTTGGTTAGTCCGGTTTGCATTTTTGTAGTTTGTCCATGAGGTTGTTAATTTCTATTCGCGTCTTAACGGCGTCATAAATGACTTTGCCGTTTCGACGGTTGAATTTTTTGTCCCTGGTGAGGATAGAGTCCACCAGATGGCTCCACGGGTATTCCTTTCGGGATTTGGACATCGAGGGTTTCGGCATCTCTAAAAGAGTTTGTAGGGCTTAATTAGAGCAAAATATTTCGCAAATTGGCATAAAATATCGGAAAAAGGCAGAAAGAGGTACTAAAACTTAGAATGGTAATTTGCATAGTTCAACTATTTTGTATCAAATTTTATCATCAACCGCGCAATAGTGCCGTTAAAGACACAAAAAAATAATGCACATTACTTTCATGAAAATGAACTATGCCTCAGGTAAAGATAGCATTGCTTACAATTCACAAAAAAGAACGTTGAATGGCCGTGTAGCTAGCGCTCTGGCGATCGGTAGCACAGGTTTCGGGTTCGAGTCCCGGCTGTGCCATGGATGTTTGTAGCCGTTCGGAATCCACTTTTAAACCGTAAGTCGCGATCGTAGAGCGTTGTGGAGAATGACATATTGAAAATAAGGAAAAATTAACTGTTCATATATATAGTGATTAGGGGATTATAGTCATTGTTGCTTCCACATATACCACTTCATTCATCATCATCACAAAAGACGTGAAAATTCAATTTATTTACAAAATTAGTATCAATAAATAAGAAATGAAACTATATTAGCGTCAAGAATGCTTTTGCAAAGAATATATACAATTATCAACTTTCAACAAGCAAATGTGACAGAATGTTTAAAAAGTAAAGGAAAAATTATAAACATAAACAAAAAAGACAAATTAGTTGATTCTATTTGTTATTGTTGTTTATAAACTCTATATTACTCTAACAAAAATATTCCATGTTTAAAACCCTTTCTAAGGCAAAAGTAAAAAAAAAAAAAAAAAAAAAACTTGGCAACTTCTAAACTAATAAAAAAAAAAATTTATTTCCTTAGTACAAACTGTTTTTATTTTGTATTTAATTGAATATATCTATTTTTTTTTTGTCAAGAATGTACCAAATTAATGCTTTAGCTTTGTATTATGTTAATTATTATTCCATTAACTTATTATTATTTTGCAAGGAAATCATTCATTTATTTTCTAATATGAAATCTAATTACCTTATTTTTGAGATTATTGATAAAGATTTATAAGGACTGTGATTAGTTAAGTATGAGGAAAAGTGATCCCTTAATGTGTTTTGGTTATCTGGTAGGGTTTCTTCTTTTTGAAATCAATAAGCACTGTAATTAGAATGTATAGATGATGAAAGATATATCACTTCTTTCTGGATGTTTGGCTTTAAACTATTTGTGATGTGATTGTAGAAAAACTGTGTTTCACTTATTATTATTATTTAAATTTAATAAATACAGATTATATTATTTTTTCCTAGATTTGGAAAAATGCTAAATCAATATTTTAATCTTTATTATAATGACATTTCAGTATTTGAGGCCAACAAATATATTGTCTATGACAGTTGAAAGATATTAAAGATTATTTCTATTGGCAAATTGAACATATAATTTTATTAAAAAGGATGTTTATTTAAGAATTTTAATGAGAGGCATTTGTAATTTTGACCCAGGAGTATTTATTTTAATGTAAAAATAAGACTTTGGATCTAAATTAAGTGAAACGCTAAGAAAAGCTGTAATTATAGATAAAGTTATGTTCAAGGATTCAAATTTTAACGTGTGAAATCTAGGAGTATGTGTAAGGATGATTTCAATTATTTTGAACATAAAGCACATTTTGGTGGAAAAGAAAAATAAACAAAGGATAAGCTCCCTGAAAAAAAAAAAAAAAAAAAAAAAAAATTTCTAAAGGTATTCTAAAGATAAAATTTCAAAAAATCAAAACACTTTGGTTTTAAAATCAATTGTAAAGCCCTACAGTTTAATTCTTTTCTTAAACTATGATTAAAGGAAGAAATATAGAGTGAGTAACAGTAAATGGAAAGATGATAAAGAAATTTCAGTTCTGTTATGGACTGTGTCTATCTTGATTAAGATACCAAGTAAAAAACAAATTCCCAGAGTGAGAATTTCAAACTTTACTTGAATCTCAACTGAAATTACATAAGACAGCATTACATTATTTGAGGTTATATTTTTTAATTACAATTTCAATTTCTCATGTTATTGAAATCAGAACTATCAAAATTTAATCGTCTTAGTGTTTATGCATTTTAATTTTATTATTTACCTAAATATTACACAAATGTTTTTCATCAGAGATATTATGATTGTGCTTACAAGATATTATAACTAGATTTGTACTTTATATTTTGGTGAATTTTCAAATGAGAAAAACATTCCATCACAGCTAATAATTCATTTTATAATTGTTTAAAAGGTAGTATAAGTGATCTTGTCATATAAATATAACCATGGTGTACTAGTAGGATATATATATATATATATACTATTCATATGTTTAATGCGATAAATTTTATAATATATACATGTGCCTGTATAGAGATCCTGTATAGAAAACATGTGCCTGTATAGAAAAGATTAAAAATCACTACAAATACATAGTACAATGAAAAAAAAAAGAGTTCATATTTTTGATTATGGAAGCATAATCAAGCAAGTCAGAGAGTAATATTTGCTATAAAAAAACTTTCAAGTGTCAGTAATAGAGTTTCATGAGATTAGAAAGAGACAAATGTCTGAAATTTTTTTTCACAATAACAATGGTGTAAGCTGTAGTCATGAAACTGATTATTTAAAAAAACATACACATGTATAGAAAAGAAAATTGACTGCAGTAACAGAAAAAATTGTATCAAAATGCATAGTAAATATATTTATTAAAGGAAGAAAAAAGACAGGAAATGTGACTATATTATCCTGAACAATGCTTTTGTAAAGAATATTAATATTATATTTTTACAGCATTCATCATGTAAATTATATATCTAAATATTTAAAACTTAAAAAGGCAATATTTTAAAGTTCAACAAAATGAAAAATTACATCTATAATTATTATTATTATTTTTGTCATTGTTGTTTTAATTTAGTATAACTCTTAAAAACATATATGTCTGAAACAGCGTTAAGATCTGTTTTAAGTTTTTACCACATTATTGCATAAATTTGGTATTTACAATAAAATTTAATATTCTTACATTAAATTCTATAATCTTTTGTTATGTAAATGCTTTTAATTTTCCTTTCGACTTAAATCATTATTTATTATGGCTTTCAAATTTAACATATGATACTTTAAAGACTTATAAATGGCTGCATAAAGTAGTTTCCATCTTGCTAAAATAATGAAAACATCTAAATTAATATTTTATTGTAAACTAAAATTTTACATGGTAATAATCTAAAACGGATACTCTTTTTTTAATTGTAATCATGTTTTTTGTATACCATTTGAAAAATTGTAAAATAAATGAACAGGTTCCTCTTAAACACATCATCTAAGTAATAATACCCCTAAAAAATAAAAACTTGCATGATACATGCTCTCTATGTAAATTAGTGTTGTAAAAATTTTACATAAATGTAAATTATCTTGATATATATGTTAATTTTTAAATATATTGCTATTTCTAAAATAGTTTACATCAAAATATTTTGAAATTTTTTGTATAAAGATTTTTATTTGAAAGTATTCAGAAAATATTATAATATAACTTTGCTTAAGTTCGTAAGATGACATATTTTAAAAGAACTTGAATATTTCATTTCATGAAAGAATTTTTGAGTCAAGCTTTTGCTATGCTTCTCCAGTAAGCAAATTGTTTCCCTGATGTACATAGCAACTAGTACTGTTAGCAACAAATGTTACAGGTCCATCTAATTTTCCTCTCAAATAGAGGTTTATTTTAAATTAAAATTTTACATGTTTTGAACATGACAGTGGGGACATTGAGGATTGACAGCTTAACAGTTTGGGATTATCAATGTATGTGTAGTTGTAAAGAATAACATGCAAAGAAAAAAATGTAAAATGTTAATAATAAAACAGTCTTAAATTTTTTTTTTTTATCATAATCAAAAAATAATTGTCAAATAAAAAAAAAAATTTCAATTGTTGAATTAATGAAAATGATATGAAAATTTTTTTTTTGTTGTTCCAGTTTCAGTAATCACATTTCAGTATTTGAGGGCAACGAAAATATTGTCTATGACAGTTGAAAGATATTAAAGATTATTAATAATTAATTGAATTTAAATTAATTATTAAATTATTAGAATTAAATATTATAATTATTAGAATTAATTTATTATTAAATTAATATAATTATTAGAATTAAATTGAACATATAATTTTATTAAAAAGGATGTTTATTTAAGAATTTTAATGAGAGGCATTTGTAATTTTGTCCCAGGAGTATTTATTTTTAATGTAAAAATAAGGCTTTGGATCTAAATTATGCGTAACGCTAAGTAAAATCTATAATTATAGATAAAGTTATGTTCAAGGATTTAAATTTTAACGTGTGTAATCTAGGAGTATGTGTAAGGAGGATTTCAATTATTGGTACTTACGTATTAACGGTACCTTGGCGACAGTTGCGCCAATAAAGAGCACACGCGACAACCGCAGCTACAGATTTGGCGGTTTTTAAGTGGCACCAATCTATTCTATTGGTTTGGTAACCTTAGTAGCTGTTAGATTGGCGACACTTAAAAACAGCCAAGATACCGTTAATACGTAAGTACCCAATTATTTTGAACATAAAGCACATTTTGGTGGAAAAGAAAAATAAACAAGGGATAGGCTCCTTGACAAAAAAATTTTTTTTTTTCTAAAGGTAATTGTAAAGCCCTACAGTTTAATTCTTTTCTTAAACTATGATAAAAAGGAAGAAATATATAGAGTGTTTAACAGTAAATGGAAAGATGATAAAGAAATTTCAGTTCTGTTATGGACTGTGTCTATCTTGATTAAGACACCAAGTAAAAAACAAATTCTCAGAGTGAGTATTTCAAACTTTACTTGAATCTCAACTGAAATTACATAATACAGCACTACATTATTTGAGGTTATATTTTTAATTACAATTTCAATTTCTCATGTTATTAAAATCAGAACTATCAAAATTTAATTGTCTTAGTGTTTATGCATTTTACATTTATTATTTACCTAAATATTACACAAATGTTTTTCATCAGAGATATTATGATTGTGCTTACAAGATATTATAACTAGATTTGTACTTTATATTTTGGTGAATTTTCAAATGAGAAAAACATTCCATCACAGCTAATAATTCATTTTATAATTGTTTAAGGTAGTATAAGTGATCTTGTCATATAAGTATAACCATGGTGTACTAGTAGGATATATATATATATATATATATTACTATTCATATGTTTAATGCGATAAATTTTATAATATATACATGTGCCTGTATAGAAATCCTGTATAGAAAACATGTGCCTGTATAGAAAAGATTAAAAATCACTACAAATATATAGTACAATGAAAAAAAGAGTTCATATTTTTGATTATGGAAGCATAATCAATCTGTCAAGCAGTCAGAGAGTAATATTTGCTATAAAAAATATTTTCAAGTGTCAGTAATGGAGTTTCATGAGATTGAAAGAGACAAATGTCTGAAATTTTTTTTCACAATAACAATGGTGTCAGCTGTAGTCATGAAACTGATTATTTAAAAAAAAACATACATGTATGGAAAAGAAAATTGACTGCAGTAACAGAAAAATTGTATCAAAATGCATAGTAAATATATTTATTAAAGGAAGAAAAAAGACAGGAAATGTGACTATATTATCCTGAACAATGCTTTTATAAAGAATATTAATATTATATTTTTACAGCATTTATCATGTAAATAATATATCTAAATATTTAAAACTTAAAGGCAATATTTTAAAGTTCAACAAAACGAAAAATTACATCTATAATTATTATTATTATTTTTGTCATTGTTGTTTTTAATTTGAGTATAACTCTTAAAAACATATATGTCTGAAACAGCGTTAAGATCTGTTTTTAAGTTTTTACCACATTATTGCATAAATTTGGTGTTTACAATAAAATTTAATATTCTTACATTAAATTCTATAATCTTTTATTATGTAAATGCTTTTAATTTTCCTTTCAACTTAAATCATTATTTATTATGGCTTTCAAATTTAACATACGATACTTTAAAAGACTTATAAATGGCTGCATAAAGTAGTTTCCATCTTGCTAAAATAATGAAAACATCTAAATTAATATTTTATTGTAAACTAAAATTTTACATGGTAATAATCTAAAACGGATACTCTTTTTTTAATTGTAATCATGTTTTTGTATACCATTTGAAAAAATTGTAAAATAAATGAACAGGTTCCACCTAAAAACACTATCTAAATACTACTACTACTACTAATTAAAAAAAAAACTTGAATGGTACACGCATTAATCTTTCTATGTAAATTATTTTTGTAAATATTTTTACATAAATATAATTTTCTTGATAGATATGTAATTTTTTTAAATTATTGCTACTTCTAAATTAGTTAACTAAAAAATATTTTGAATTTTTTTTTTTTTGTAAAGATTGCTTGGATTCATGAAGGCATGTTAAAAAATGTATATTTATAAATTCGGCTGTGACCATATTAAAGAGAAGGGGATCTTTAAGATTTTGCAAGTCATTCTTGCTTAATGGCATTCTCTATATCATTCCAATTTTATTATACATATTATCGAAAAGGATACAGTTAATGTATTTATGTGATTAAATTCTTTGATCTTGAAGTGCTTCTAATTCCTGCCCTTATTTAGGGAATAGGTGTTTTTGTCTATATTAATATGAATTAAGAAAATTTAAAAACACAAAATGCAGTTTTTTTTTTTTTTTTAAATAGTATTGCAAAAATTAATAATTAAGTAAGCTTATACTAGTATTAATGCTGCTGTTAATTTAACTATGTTAACAAAAGTAGAGGCCAGCATCAATTGGCAAAAGGAAAATTAATGCAATTTTAAAATAATATAAAGAAAAATTAGTGTAATTTTAGAGGTGGTAAACGGAGGAGAAAACACCTGGATTTTCACCCCCCGCCCCTCCCAAAAAAAAACAGCATGAACTCGAATCTCCTTTGAAATTATTATTGAGATTTGAGAAGGGAGAGTATAAGAAATTTAAACTTAATAGTTTAATTACTATTAAAATAATATGTATTATATTAATGTTAGAGAAATTATTTTTCAGATATCTTGTTTTGCATTAATTTTGATACAAAAATTTATTTTTCCAATTTAAACTATTTTTTTGAAATATATATTTTTACAGCATACATATATAAAAGACAATATTAAATACATAATTATTAAAAAGTTTTATAAAGAAAATGAATAAATTGGATATTAACAATTATTTTGTTTTTACATTAATTTTAAATTTATCATTATTGCTAATAACAAGCACTGATTTGAACTGAAAAAAAAAAATTAAATAAAATCTTGACAAAAAAAAAATTTACAGCATTATCTGAAAACAAAATACATGATAAGTTATTCGATTCACTTCCTTCGCTGAGAGATTTTGTAAGATATTTTCTTCTCAGATATAACTATTTTCATCTGAATCCAAAAAATTTGACGAGTTTTAGAAATATTAGCGCATCATATAAAAATTAAAAAGAAGTAGATATCAATATATAACTAACTATATCACAAAAAAGGCCAAATATGAGCAAGACATTATTTCACAGCTTTATTAATCATGATGCATGATGAATAGATAGTGCTTAAATTTTAATGTATATATCTGCATGCTTGGGATTTAAATTATTTACAAAATAGAAGATACTTTGTATCGGAGCAATACAATTTTTTCGTATCATTTTCATTAGTTCAACAATTGAAAGTTTTTTTTATTTTTATTTTAATTTGAAAATTATCTTTGTATTATAAAAAAAATTAAGGCTGTTTTATTATTATAATTTTACATTTGTTCTTTGCATCTTATTCTTTTACAACTACACATACGTTGAACATCCCAAACTGTCAAACGTTTATTTGAGATGAAAAATAGATGGACCTGTAACATTTCAAATCATTCATTAAATTCTAGATTTAAAAATTCAAAGATTTTTTTTTCCTTATAGGCACCCAATCACTGTGCACATAAATTATCTTGAAACCATAAGGTAAACAGAATTCATATTAAAGAAGATATGTTTGATTTCCTTTTAAAAATGGGGAGTTATAATTAGCATGATGAACAGATAATGTTTAAATTTTCATGTGTATATTTGCATGTTTGGGATTTAAATTATCTACAAAATAAAATATACCTATCATTGAGCAATAAAAAAATTTTCATATCATTTCATTAATTCAACAATTGAAAATTTTTTCTATTTGACAATTATTTTTTGATAATGATAAAAAAATTTAAGGCTGTTTTATTATTAACATTTTTCTTTGCATCTTATTCTTTACAACTACACATACATTGATAATCCCAAACTGTTAAGCTGTCAATCCTCAATGTCCCCACTGTTATGTTCAAAACATGTAAAACTTTAATTTAAAATAAACCTCTATTTGAGAGGAAAATTAGATGGACCTGTAACATTTGTTGCTAACAGTACTCTAGTTACTATGTACATCAGGGAAACAATTTGCTTACTGGAGAAGCATAGCAAAAGCTTGAATCAAAAATTCTTTTCATGAAATGAAATATTCAAGTTCTTTTAAACTATGTCATCTTTCGAACTTAAGCAAAGTTATATTATAATATTTTTTGAATACTTTCAAATAAAAATCTTCATAAAAAAAAATTTCCCAATATCTTGATGTAAACTATTGTAGAAGTAGCAATACATTTAAAAATTGACCTATATATCAAGAAAATTTACATTTATGTAAAATTTTTACAACAGTAATTTACATAGAGAGCATGTATCATGCAAGTTTTTATTTTTCTTAAATTTCTTTTATGGGTATTATTAATTTGATGATGTGTTTAAGAGGAACCTGTTCATTTATTTTACAATTTTTTTCAAATGGTATACAAAAACATGATTACAATTAAAAAACAGTATCCATTTTAAATTATTATCATGCAAAATTCTAGTTTACAGATTTGGCGGTTTTAAGTGGCACCAATCTATTCTATTGGTTTGGTAACCTTAGTAGCTGTTAGATTGGCGACACTTAAAACCGCCAAGTCCGTGCCAAGGTACCGTTAATACGTAAGTAGCACTTTATCTATAATTATAGATTTACTTAGCGTTTCGCTTAATTTAGATCCAAAGCCAAATAGCACCGCTGTAGCCCTTCAATCCTATGCTAATAACTTTAACGTTGAAATTATTGCTCCTAACACCCCCACTAGAATTGGTACTAACTCTACTTCTATTATTGACCTTGTAGTTACTAACAACTTCCACTTTAATCACTCAATTTCTTCTCTAGATGAACTCTCCTCAGATCATAACCCTGTCATTATTGACTATAAATTTAATTATGTTAATTTTAATATCAACTCTAATATTACTACTAACTGGTCTAAATTCTCTACTACTCTGGACTCTAACTTCAATTATTCACCCACCCCTCTAACTAATCCTAATGATATAGAAACTGCAATCTTTGAATTAACTAGTAGTATTCTCTCTGCACATAAAGCTGCTTCTAAACCTCTTACTACTAACAACCGCACTTACCTACCCCATTACATTAAACCGCTAATTACAAACCGTTATAACGCTAGGAAAATTTGGCAAATATATCGTGACCCCACAGCAAGAATCAGTATAACCATCACCAGAACTTACTTAGACGGGCAATTTTAAACTACAAAAACGACTGCTGGGATAGGAAACTTCAAACTGTTAATGTTGAAGATGGATCAATTTGGAACCTTTGCAATAATATTAGAAAAAAAGAACTAGAATTACCTCACTTCACAACTCCTAACTCTGCTGTTACTACTGCACAATTCAGACAAAGTAATTGAGGTCCTCGCCACTACTCTACAAGCACAATTCCAGGAAATTGACGAAACTAACAATATTCCTAACTTCAAATCGATTACCTTAACTAACCACTTTCTAACAATTGAAGACTTGCCTGGTAAAGACCCTACCTCTCCTAATAGCTATCGACCCATTTCACTTCTTTCCTCCTCAGCAAACTAATCGAACGAGTTCTCTGATATCCTTAATGAAGCATCTAACAATCTTAACATACTAATCTCTCAGCAATTTGGTTTTACAAAAATTTATCCACTACGCATCAACTTTATAACATTTCCGAAACTATCTCAGAAGGGTTTTCCTGGAAAATTGATACAGCAGCAATCTTTCTAGATGTGGCAAAAGCCTTCGATCGAGTTTGGATCAACGGACTAATTTTCAAGATGATTAAATTTCAGTATCCTTCTTTTTTAATTCGTACTATTTATAACTATCTCACAGGTCGAAATTTCGTTGTTTCTGTAAATAATATCGATTCAAGAAACTGCAAAATCCTAGTCGGTGTTCCCCAGGGCTCGATCTTAGGACCCTTTTATATAACATTTACACCAATGATATTCCACAGAATCACAAGATTAAATGAACACTCTACGTGGATGACACTGCTATAATTACACAGGGAGAAACTTCAACATTATTCAGAAAAACTTACAAAATTACATGAATCAGTTAGAAATATGGCTTAATAATTGGAAAATTAAACTTAATGTCGCGAAAACTGAAGCAGTGCTATTCACCAGGAAAAATAACTATAACCCACCTAATATTACTATTTATAATACTAACATTTCCTGGTCTACAGAAACTAAATACCTTGGTGTAATTCTTGATCGCAGACTTAATTATAATTCTCATATCCAATATCTTCGCACTAAATTCAATAACCAATTAAGAAAAACTCTATCCTTTAATTTGCAGAATTCTTCTCTAACACTGGAACTTAAAAACTAATCTATCTCTCCTATCTCAGACATCATAGCATATGCGAGTCCAGTATAGGGCTCCACTGCGAACAGTAACTTCCTGATTCTGGAAAGGCTTGAAAACAAGATCTTGAGAATGATTACGAATTCACCCTGGTTCTTTAGAAATAAAGAGATTAGATATTCGCTCTCTGTTCCCAGCTTTTTAAAGAATACGTACAAAAAATTGCTGTTAATTTCTATGATTCTGTTTCTCATTCCAATAACCAGGTCCTAAAAGATCTTCAAAATTTTGATTATGATATATCTCTTCCCAGCAGCCGCAAACTCCCACGATACGTACTTAATATTAATAAATAATGCGCTCACTTTTTAGTTTCTTTCCAGACAACCGATGGTTGCTTTGGATCTTCTCCCTCTCGCTTCTCGCGTAATTTTTTTTTTTTTTTAGTTACTCCGTCTGTGCTCGTTTTTGCTAAGATTTTTAATTTTTTTCCTCTTGTTTTTTGTTTTTATTAAATTCCTTTTGTTTCATTTTTAAATTTTATATTTATTGCTTTTTGTAACTTAATTGATATTATTGTTTTTCTTATTAAATTTTCTATATTTTTATAACTGGCAAAGGGCAAGACCTCACGTTACGTAATCCATCTACCAGGTTGGAGGTTTGGTCGCTGCGACCAAGGCACTCCGTGTACTTACCCCGATTTATATATATTTTTTTATAGATCCAAAGCCTTATTTTTACATTAAAATAAATACTCCTGGGACAAAATTACAAATGCCTCTCATTAAAATTCTTAAATAAACATCCTTTTTAATAAAATTATATGTTCAATTTGCCAGTAGAAATAATCTTTAATATCTTTCAACTGTCATAGACAATATTTTTCGTTGCCCTCAAATACTGAAATGTGATTATAATAAAGATTAAAATATTGATTTAGCATTTTTCCAAATCTAGGAAAAATAATACAATCTGTATTTATTAAACTTAAATAGTAATAATAAGTGAAACACAGTTTTTCTACAATCACATCACAAATAGTTTAAAAGCCAAACATTCAGAAAGAAGCGATATATCTTTCATCATCTATACATTCTAATTACAGTGCATATTGATTTCAAAAGAAGAAACCCTACCAGATAACCAAAACATATTAAGGGATCACTTTTCCTCATACTTAACTAATCACAGTCATTATAAATCTTTATCAATAATCTTAAAAATAAGATAATTAGATTTCATATTAGAAAATAAATGAATGATTTCCTTGCAAAATAATAATAAGTCAATGGAATAATAATTAACATAACACAAAGCTAAAGCATAAAGTTAGTACATTCTTGAAAAGAAATAGATATATTCAATTAAATGCAAAATCAAAACAGTTTGTACTAAGGAAATAAATTTTTTTTTTTAAGTTTAGTTTGCGAAGTTTTTTTTTTTTTTTTTTTTTTACTTTTGCTTTAGAAAGGGTTTTAAACATGGAATATTTTTGTTAGAATAATATAGAGTTTAATACAACAATAACAAATAGAATAAACTAATTTGTCTTTTTTTGGTTATGTTTATAATTTTTCCTTTACTTTTTAAACATTCTGTCACATTTGCTTGTTGGAAGTTGATAATTGTATATATTCTTTGCAAAAGCATTCTTGACGCTAATATAGTTACATTTCTTATTTATTGTTACTAATTTTGTAAATAAATTGAATTTTCACGTTCTTTTGTTAATTGTAAGCAATGCTATCTTTACCTGAGGCCTAGTTCATTTTTCATGAAAATAATGTGCATTATTTTTTTGTGTCTTTAACGACACTATTGCGCGGTTGATGACAAAATTTGATACAAAATATTTGAATTATGCAAATTACCATTCCAAGCCGCTTAAAAAATTGTGCATTTTGAAAACGAATGTCTGGGAAAGGAGAAATTTTTAAGGAACCCTACTATAAATTTTCATTTGAAATTACTCTAATGAAATAGTCTGGGACGAATAATGGTTAAGTACGATCCGAAAGTAGAGGGTAGCGCCATCTGCTGGAGAAAATATCTTCTGATAAACATTGTCGGTTGATTACATTAGAGGCGAATTTATTGAATAATAAAATAAATTTTACGAAATCTGGCCTAACAAAAATATTGAATTACACGAACAAATCATGAACAACGGGAAGAAACTAGAAATACATCAATAACGTCCTAAAATTTTTTCTGTTATCACACAAAATATATCATGTTGGAACTAAAATTCTGTTATGATTTATCAAAATGTACAGTGTTGAATAGTTTTACGAACGCCCCACTTTCCCTATAATTTGTGTTAAATTGAAAATAATGAGGACTTAACGAGTTTAAATCAATTCTATTCTAAACGAGTTCTAATCCAACTACCACTACGAGAAATAACATTTCTGGTATATAAGCCAACCATTATAGTGGTTGCGTTAAGATCATACTTCATAGGATCATTTCTATAGTATGATTAGAGGTTCAATCACCGAACCTCGCAGAAAACCCAACCACGATGATGTGATCAGGGGTTTCTTTCTGAGCGTGAAGTCGGCTGTCTTGGGTACCTATCCGGTGTCCGCGGCCTTTGATGATCGCACTCTAAGCTTTCATAGCTTGGAGATGGAAGAGACTCGGTCTGAGTGGTTCCCTAACTATAAGAGCAGAATCTGAATCACTACACATATGTCGCCGTTTAGCAATATTATAATCGCGAATGTAATATGTATTCGATTCTTGTCCAAATTTTTAATGTTATTACCATTAAATTTTCTTTTTCTTTTACTCTTTCAACGTTTATATAACAACTTTTTTTTTTATATTTAACAATTTTTTTTTTTTTTTTTTTTTTTGACGAACCATGAAATATATGATTAAATAAATGTTTTATACATTTTTTTTTTTTTTTATAATTTTGTGGTTAACTTATATATTATCCCATCTAATTATTTATATATTATGTCTCTTCATGGTGTTTTAATTTAAAGGACTCATTTTCTTCTAAGATGTATTTTGGAATTAGGTGTAAAATATATTTTTTTTAATTTGGTTTATATATATGTATATAATTTAATACTTATAAAACAATTTGTGATATAAAATTTTAAATATATAATTCTAAGAACTTATATACATCGCATTTCAAGCAAAAGGTTTGATAATTTGTGTTTCCTTTTATTTCTCTCCTATTGACCATTTATTTACGTGCCGATTTAAAAACAAGTGCAACAAAAAAGAAGCATATATCAAAGAAAAAAAAAGAATTCTTTAACTGTTATTTTTACATATCCTCAACTATTTTCAAGCTGCTCTCCCCCACGAACAAATTTCATTAAAAAAAAAAAAAAAAAAAACCGTTTAGTCTCGAAATTTAATATAATCGTTCTCATGCAAGCACCTTTAAATTAAAGCTCCGAATTAATATTTTTGTATTCATGCTAGTTAGTTTTTAATTCAAAACATATTGATAGGGATTTCCATAGCTCTGAACCGGCTGCCAATAAATTTGCTGTATAGTTTTAAAATGTCACAAAAGAATAAGGGAAGGGAACTTTGGATAAAAACAAACAAAAGTTGCGAAACATAGACCACAATAAAATTCTCTAAGGCTGTGTATTACGAGTAAACTACCACTCTCTTTCTAACCCTCTCTTCTACAAGTAATATCAAAAATTGTCCTGCGCATGCTCTGGTTTCTCTTCAAACTCGTGCTAATCTTTCGCCTTTTACTAAAGATTACCGTGGAGAGGAACAAATTAATGAGCCTCAACCAATTTTTGGAACCCTCATTTCGATGGGGTTAAATTAACACTAAGAAAGAAAATTTTTCTGTTCATCTAGAAATTGTTAACTTTTGTGAATATAATTGTAGAATTGGTCTTTTTTTAGTATTGGAAATTGCATTTCAAAATAGAAAAAAGTCTTCGCCACGGTGCTCGCAGCAAAATTCTCTTTGCTTAAGAGTACAACAATTCTTACACTAATAATTCGAAATTGAATTCCCATTGGCACCGAAGAGGTAATAGTTTGTTTCACATTTATTATTTCACTGTTTTGTTATGGTTATTATTTAAAATTCTAATTTAACATTCTATTACAATACTCTAAAACAAAACTTAACAAGGAAATATTATTAGGTTTTCATTAAAACAAAGCTCTAAAGCGATATTCGGATTGTAAAAGCAGCATCAAAGGGAACGTCTGTCCATCGAAATGCAGTGATGGCCGTTTAGAAGATCGTCGTTTTTGATCAGGAATGACTCGAGTGCCAGGCGAGCTATATATAAATGTTAATGCAAAAATAATAGGCATGAAACAATTTTGACAAAATTGACCGACGTCATCAATTTCATGAGGTGCATTCAAGTGCTATATCACAAAACAAGAATAATATTATTTGTATACAAAAATTTCTTTCTTGGTACGTATCATTAAAACTGTCTGTACATTGGACAAACTTGTATTATATTGAAAAGAAAATGCCATCTTTCTGAATGAAGCAGAAATAATTTACAGGGGTTTTGGTTAAACTGACATTTTTTATTAATACATAAAATTGTCAGCAGCTCATCCAAGATGTTATTTTCTGTTCGGTAAGAATTTAAATGAAATAAATTATATAATTTTTTTTTAAATTTATTTATGATGTATCATTTCTATGTTTCATTTTTTTTTTTTTTTTTCTTCTTCTCAAAATGCCCTTTATACTCAAAATACTTAAATTCATAATTGCAGTCTCTGTAAGATTTCACATGATATAATTTGAATTATGAATTAAATATGCATACCTATAATTATTGCTTTTATTTAACATTCTACTTAATTCAAATTCAAAGCCTTTTTCTTTTTCACTTAAAAATAAATATTCTTATATCAAAAGAACAATTGCAGCTGATTTAAATATGCATCATTTTATTATTATTGCATCATCTTCAACTTGCCAGCAGAAATAAGCTCCAATGTCTTTCAATCAGCACAGATAATACAATCCTTTTCCACAAATACTTAAATATGAATATAACAGAGATTAATTTAATGATTTAGCATGTTTCCAAACATAAATTATTCTTGTTTTTTTTTTTTTTTTAATCTAAAAATACAATTATGCTACAAACAAATCTCAACTAGTGCATTATCAAGTATTTAATAAGAAAAGAGAGACCTCTCCTCTTCTATGCATTACAAAAAACAGTGCAGTGGAATTTAAAAAGTCAGGTAACTGAAACATTAAATTCAATAAAATTGCATGCTGTCTTGTTGAAATCAATCATGAAATTCTAGATTTAAATAATATAAAGATTTTTTTCTTCTTCTTTATAAGCACAAAATCACTGTGCACATAATTTATCTTGAAATCCATAAGGTAAAAAGAATTCATATTAAAGAAGATATGTTTGATTTCCTTTTAAAAATGGGGAGTTATAATTAGCATGATGAACAGATAATGTTTAAATTTTCATGTGTATATTTGCATGTTTGTGATTTAAATTATTTACAAAATAAAATATACCTAAGTTTGGAGCAACAAAAATTTTCATATCATTTTCATTAATTCAACAATTGAAATTTTTTTTTTGACAATTATTTTTTTGATTATGATAAAAAAAAAATTTAAGACTGTTTTATTATTAACATTTTACATTTTTTTTTTGCATGTTATTCTTTACAACTACACATACATTGATAATCCCAAACTGTTAAACTGTCAATCCTCAATGTCCCCACTGTTACTTTCAAAACATGTAAAATTTTAATTTAAAATAAACCTCTATTTGAGAGGAAAATTAGATGGACCTGTAACATTTGTTGCTAACAGTACTAGTTGCTATGTACATCAGGGAAACAATTTGCTTACTGGAGAAGCATAGCAAAAGCTTGACTCAAAAATTCTTTTCATGAAATGAAATATTCAAGTTCTTTTAAAATATGTCATCTTACGAACTTTAGCAAAGTTATATTATAATATTTTCTGAATACTTTCAAATAAAATTCTTTATACAAAAATTTCAACTATTTTGATGTAAACTATTTTAGAAATAGCAATATATTTAAAATTAACATATATATCAAGATAATTTACATTTATGTAAAATTTTTACAACACTAATTTACATAGAGAGCATGTATCATGCAAGTTTTTTTATTCTTTTTAGGAGTATTATTACTTAGATGATGTGTTTAAGAGGAACCTGTTCATTTATTTTACAATTTTTCAAATGGTATACAAAAACATGATTACAATTCAAAAAAAGAGTATCCATTTTAGATTATTACCATGTAAAATTTTTAGTTTACAAATAAAATATTAATTTAGATGTTTTCATTATTTTAGCAAGATGGAAACTACTTTATGCAGCCATTTATAAGTCTTTTAAAGTATCATATGTTAAATTTGAAAGCCATAATAAATAATGATTTAAGTCAAAAGGAAAATTAAAAGCATTTACATAGGAAAAGATTATAGAATTTAATGTAAGAATATTAAATTTTATTGTAAACACCAAATTTATGCAATAATGTTGTAAAAACTTAAAACAGATCTTAACACTGTTTCAGACATATATGTTTTTAAGAGTTATACTCAAATTAAAACAACAATGACAAAAATAATAATAAATTATAGATGTAATTTTTCGTTTTGTTGAACTTTAAAATATTGCCTTTAAGTTTTAAATATTTAGATATATTATTTACATGGTGAATGCTGTAAAAAAATATAATATTAATATTCTTTACAAAAGCATTGTTCAGGATAATATAGTCACATTTCCTGTCTTTTTTTCTTCCTTTAATAAATATATTTACTATGCATTTTGATACAATTTTTCTGTTACTGCAGTCAATTTTCTTTTCTATACATGTGTATGTTTTTAAATAATCAGTTTCATGACTACAGCTTACACCATTGTTATGGTGAAAAATTTTCAGACATTTGTCTCTTTCTAATCTCATGAAACTCCATTACTGACACTTGAAAGTATTTTTTATAGCAAACATTACTCTCTGACTGCTTGACAGATTGATTATGCTTCCATAATCAAAAATATGAACTCTTTTTTTTTTTTTCATTGTACTATATATTTGTAGTGATTTTTAATCTTTTAGACATAAACTCTCTATACAGGCACATGTATACATTATAAAATTTATCGCATTAAACATATGAATAGTAATATATATATATATATATATCCTACTAGTACACCATGGTTATACTTATATGACAAGATCACTTATACTACCTTAAACAATTATAAAATGAATTATTAGCTGTGATGGAATGTTTTTCTCCTTTGAAAATTCACCAAAATATAAAGTACAAATCTAGTTATAATATCTTGTAAGCACAATCATAATATCTCTGATGAAAAACATTTGTGTAATATTTAGGTAAATAATAAATGTAAATGCATAATCACTAAGACAATTAAATTTTGATAGTTCTGATTTCAGTAACATGAGAAATTGAAATTGTAATTAAAAAATATAACCTCAAATAATGTAATGCTGTCTTATGTAATTTCAGTTGAGATTCAAGTAAAGTTTGAAATTCTCACTCTGGGAATTCTCTTTTCGTTAAAAAAATTTCTATTATTAAATAAGTTACTTTGTTGTTCAATTTAATTTATTAAATGATTATTTTATTTTTTATATTTTTGTCATTCAGGTATACAAAAATTTCTGTAAATCATTTTCTGTACATAGAGATTTATTGCAAGAACTAATGTAAATTTATAATGAACACAGACAAAGTTGAATGTATCAGCTAATGATTCAAGTTAGTTAAAAATATTAATTACATTTACAGCTGCAATTAATATTTTTTTTTAAGGTCATAATATAATTCTCTGTGTAAAAAAAAAATGTTGTTTTCAAATATGTATAAAATTTTAAATCAAGAATTTAATGGATTTCTTATATTATATTTTTTTAATTTTGATTGTGAAAGTTATGTGCTTTTCAGAAAATTAGCATTGCTTTTCATTTTGCATTATTTATTTTAGATCTTAAAATTCTGAAATATAAATGTTTGTTTTTAGCTTCAGCCCCATACATTCCTGAAGTTAGCAGTCCCACTGATACTTCAAATTTTGATGTAGATGAAAGTAATTTAAAGCAGTCTGTAAGTATTTTCATATCATTATATTTAGATATTCTTTAAATCACATAAAATCTGTATAAAAATGAAAATATTGCTGATGTTTAAATTACTGGAGCAAAATGTAACTTTAGAAAAAAATCATGAAATTAATTCTAGCTTAAAGTGATACTTTAACTGATAGAAGAGAATTAGAATTAATGAATGTAGAGAGAATTAGTATCAAGATGGGGGAGGGGCATATTTTGTTGTATAAGTTAATTTAAGAATTTTTTTTATTTTTAATAATTTGTTATGTTTGCATATAAATTATTTTATGCACTTTTTAATTTTTAATTCTCAACAATATGAACTAGTGCATGATTTATAATTATTAGTTAGTGCAGCCTGTGCAGCTTATTTAGGTGACTTAAAATTGACATTCAAAATTATTTTTTTTACTTTCCTGTTTACAATCAAGAGTTTTATGCATCTAATGAATGCAAATCAATTAAGATTATATTCTAAGAATATGCATGCATTTCATCTTTTCCCAAACTTACCAATAGATATATTAAAAATTTTTAGATGAGGCAAAATTTTTACTTGCAGAATTGGTAAGAACATTACCATTTTACCAATGTGTCAATATTTATCAATTGATAAAATTGTTAGTAAAATAAACAGTTATGATAAACAGTAAAAACAGGTTTATATGTATTTACATGCCATATTAATAATCTAGAAGGAGATTTTTTTTTAAATTTTCTCAAGTTAAAGATAAATAAAGTTAAGTTGATAAAAGATAATTAAACTTACTTTTTAAAATCTGGAATAAAATGCTATTAAACCTTATTATTATAATAAAATATGTACATCTAAATTTCTATTGGCTATAATTTCCTACCTATGAATTGCAGCAGGCATAATTTTTAATTAATAAAAAAAAAAAACTTCCAGTAAATCTTGGGCGGTTTATGGCATACGATCGGCAAGTCAAATTCAGTTTTTTTTTTACTCATGGTTTTACACTAACATTTTTTTTTTAAAGAGTGAGTGAATATATTACATACATTCTGAATAAAAAAGCATCCATAATTGATAATTTCACTCATAAAAATTATAGTTACAATTTATTATTATTATTTTTAAAAAATGTTTTTAGCATCTACTGAGTTATTACTTTGCAGGGTTTAAGCTCAATCTAACACTCGATATGTTGACAGCAGTTATTTTTAATCAAACATTTTGAATTTTCTGCTGTTTTACAGTAAAAAATTAGTTGAATAAAGAGTTGGCCTTAAATTTGAATTTCAAATGAAATTTTGAATGTGAAATTGCTAAACATGTTGCAAGAGACTTATATACTACTTCAGAAATGTGTGATTTAGTATAAATGGTGTAAAGCATTTAAAGAAGGCAGAGAAGTGGTAATTTATTTACTTCATTTGTTACGACTGGCAAAAGCATTGACAAAATCAAAAAAAAAAGTAGATAGTTAAAAAATTATTATAGTCTTAGAGAGTTGGTTCAAGAAATAGGCTTTCAATTTTGTTCATAACATTTTTGACTGGTATTTTGGCCGTGAAATATATTGCCACTGAGCTGGTTCCTAAAGATCTCAATTTTGTTCAAAAACAGTATCAAGAGACATGTGAGGTGATGAGTATGACAAACTAACAGTCTCTGGGTGGTACTTGAAATAAGTCTAAACCTAAAGAAAGTCTAGTCTAACGATTCCATACTTAATTAGCTAATGATAGATGTATGTAGGATTGGATCAAGCAGTCATAGTTCTGTTGCACTCTATGGGGCCTTCTTTGAAGGCAACAAAATAAATTTTGATGAATAAATTCAATTTTGTGAGTTTATAAGAATGTTATAAATTTAAGAAGAAAAAAAAAAAAAAATGTGCATTTAAATAAGACAGAGAAACCAAAGAGATAATTTCTGCTGATAATTTGTTGTTGTATCCCTCATGGAAAGAGGGTAAGAAGAGGGGCAGCTACTGCTGTTATGGAGCACCCATAGGTAGAAGTTTGACTCCTGCTGTGTGTCACTGAAGAAGGAGGGCAGTGCCTTCTTGGGAGATCTTTAGGGCGAATTACCACACCTGTGCGTATGGTATGGGAGAAAACCCAGACAACTCCCACCAGGTAGTTTGACTAATGATGCGAGAAGCTGAACATCAAAAACGCCATTGAGTCTCCTCGTTTTTTGAAATAGTGTTTATAACAAACTCTCCGGCGGATTGAACCTCCGCCTAATGCTCACCAAAAAGTGCATGTTGCCACGAGTCAAGCACTGATAATTTCTAATTTTCATATGTCAGTAAGATGAGATGAAAGTCTTGATATGTCTTACAGAAGTCTAAATGTCCAAATTAATAATTAACTATAAAATATTTTTAATTCATATATGCAACTTGATTCCAGGGCTTTTTTTCGCTACTACACACCCATGTATAAAAAATTCATTTAATTTTGTAAAAGTTTAGTTTTTTTTTTCCCATTCACCACAATTTTTTTTTTTTTTTTTTTTTTTAATGTTTAGTTGATTATTTTTCTCCCATGCATAGTTTTGTCAAATTTTGTTGGCAAAAACATTTTTAGATAATGATTTTATAGAATTTTATTTTTATTAAGTTTTCAGGGGGAAATGTTCACAGATTATAGATATGTAAATTCCACATCCTAGAATTTTAAGATTTTTAAGCAGAAAATTGCAATTATTTAAAGCTCTATAGCTCCATGAGTTAATTTAAATTCATAAATGGGCAATTTCACTTGTTTACTTATCATTATTCATATTTGTTGCCATTCATTAACATGCAAATAATTACTACGTAACTTTTAGAAAAAGTGAAGTATGTAGTAACATATTGTATATTTTTTTAATATTGTGCTTTTTATGACAGAATTCATCACCTCCTACAGCCAATAGTGTATTTTCAGGGTTGCATTTACCATTTATTGGCTTTACTTATACAAATGCAAGGTTGGTGTGATTTTTTGATTTTTTTTTTTTTATGTTCTATATATTAAATTTTTATAGTGTTTTAATAAAATGATGAAAGAAATTTTTCTCTTGGCAAATTATCAGATTTAGGTTTTCTCAAAATGGCCAATTCTGTCTGTGATATGATTGATGGTGTTCCAAGCTCACTATTAGAGCAAAAAGTAGAAGATTTGGAAAAAGAATGAAGTGACCTTGTTAAAAAAGTAAAAGGTAAATAAAATATTTATTCATTATTGGTGTTTTTCAGAAAAAATTTTTCTAAATTTTATTTCGAATTAATAACAGTTTGTGTTTTTATTTTCAATTAGAAATTTATATATATTTACTAATACTTCTATGGAAATTAAAAAACATTTCACCTCGTATTTTTCCCAATTTGTACAATTAAACTTCCATTCTAAAATAGTACCAACTTTTATAAAAAGTAAAAAAAATAATGCAACTTTTTAATAATTATCATTCAATCTTAATTCTGTGTACAACTAA
>BPLR01003639.1:0-45288 GCA_021605095.1 Caerostris extrusa | reverse complement strand
GCCATCTGGCTTTATGTGGAACTCTTCGTGGACCAACCGAGGAGCCGAGATATTGTGAAGCAAGATCGCTCATTAGGCAATGACTTGGTCTTCTCTTTGTTCTTAGTTCTTGATAGTTTTATTCTTTTTAGTGCTGGTGTTCTATGTAACTTTTGTCTAGCCATTGGAAATATTTCATAAGTGAGACAAATATTCTAATGTATAAGTAAACAATCATTTCCCTTGAATATGAATTGAATACAGGATACAGGGTCGGATTTAGAAGAAAAGAGGCCCTCTAGGCTATTCCACTTTGAGGGGTCCTTTCACCTCCCATTTTTAAGTCTGTAAATTACATGGAGAAATAATAAAATACATCATTACTGTGATATATATCAATATGTTAAATGAAACATGTTGATTGGTACTAATCTTTATAAACAATGTGACACGGATAATATGAGGCCCCTCTGATCTTGAGGCCCTAGGCTGAAGCCCTAGTTAGCCTATAGAAAAATCCGGGTCCTGACTAGATACAACAATTGCATCTCTTGACGAAAAATTTATCTTGAACAAATATAAATAAATTCGATGATTCTGTTTTGAAAAAAATTTTGACCTACAATTTATTTCAGCGATAATGATAATAAAGACTGAAATGAAAGTATACAAAGATTTATGTTCATTAAAAAATTTTTTGATGTGAATTATTTCAATTTATAAATCTGCTGGATGGTCTAACTTATATTTACAAAAAATTATTTGATTGGTCGTTCCCAAATTTCTAAGAATATCATAAGAACATTACTAACCCTTTCAATAAGAGATAATTTTTAAGATTAAAATTAAAAATATATTTTATTTACTTTCAACAATAACACAAGATAGGCTAATAAATTTCCTTGAATGACATCGAAACTTTTTTTGATTGCATCTTTAAGATGAAAATACAAAAACCTGTACCCCATATATAAATATAGGCATGTAGTTGAAATTCAAATAATTTATTGTTTATCTAATTTAAACAATGTACATTTAAATTACTATGGCTCTGAAGCATGAACTTTGGGAAGATTTAATGAGGCCCATTTGGGTATATTTGAGCGGAAGATTTTAAGGGGCTATTCTTGGAGGTGTTCCTAAGTGAGTGTTCCTACTTTCCCTAAGTGATTGTTGGAGAAGACGATACAAGTCAGAATTTATAAATGTTATAAAGACACAGATATTATTAACTGGGCTACACATGTATTTAGAATGAATGATTTTAACACTGTAAAAAGGCCGTTTGAGAAAGCCATAGGGACAAAGAGGAAGACTGAAGTTGCGATGGATAGACGCAGTTGTAAACGATTTTGCTGTACTAAAGGTTAAAAATTGAAGGACCATAATCACTCAGAGGAATGCATGGAAATCTCTTCAAAAGACCCACTCCGCGCTGTCGTGCTATTTACGACGATGATGATTTCATTTAAATTAAATCACAAATTTACATTTTTAAGTAGAATTTAATGCTAGCAACGTCATTACATTTGTTCAGTAATATCGAAGAATCTGGTTTAATGCAATTTGAAGATCTGGTTCTAACTCTAATTTATTTCTATACTTGGATTTAAATGTTGTCATAGCGGAAAACGCTACTTCATATATAAGTAGGAACCAGTTGATAAGTTGATTGCATTTGTGGATGTACATACTGAACTTGGATATTTGATATCAATCCCATCCACCAATCATGAAGAAATTTCTCTTTTTAAATTCGAATTGTAATACTGGTGTGTCCCCAAGTATCACTTTGAATACTTCACTTTGAAAATCTCTGTTGTAGTGAACAGTATGCTACAATCTAAATTGTGTTGATATTGTATTTAAATTTAGTTTTGTAAGATAATAAATTTACAATTATGTATAGTATTCCTTTCGCTCTTATCTTTAATAAAAATAATAAACTGCATGTAAAATCACGTAGAACTTCCTTTTGAGGAGTACCAAGCTATTATTTTGCTTCATCATGCCACTTACTGTTTTGCTTAAAGTTGCTGACTTATATCCGATCCTACTTGTACCTTCCTGCAGTTTGAATATCTGTTAGATTGACTCATAATCTTATAGGGATGTCAGTATTTTTATAAACAATCAAGTTATTCAGGTATTAGTTAACATCTTCTATTAAATTGATTTAATAATGCAAATAATAATTTTGTTATTATACTAATATTTCATTTTAATTGATTTGATAATACACTATTAAACTTAATGTCAAACTAGTAATAATTTAATTTTTAGATATTCTTTTAAGACACGATGTTAAATATTTGTAATCATAAAACTTCAAATAATGCTAATTATATAATGAATATTTTTTCTATATGAAAAATTATTGTAATTAAATTATTAAAAATGTGTATCTTACTTATTTTTTACTTATTCTTTGTCCAAATTCGTATTATAATTTTATATTACGATAAATTTTTTTAATAAAACCTTTTTAAAAAAAAAAAAAAAAAAAAACCTAGATTACTATATAATTATTCTACAAAATGAAAAATAATAGAAATGCATATTTTTAAATTTTTTTTAAAAAAGGAATTTTCTTAAGGTAACAACATTGAATAAAAAAATTGAATTAATCATATAAAAAAATAATACAACATAAAAAACTAGACTCGTTTTATAATTTAAATGTAAATAAATGCTTATAAAATTTATTTATAATCGAATTTCTTTGCTTCTTTGTAAATAAAGATAAGAGTTGTGTGATTACACAATTATTATTTTGGAATATTAATTAGAATTAGAATTAATTAATTATTATTAGAATATTAATTAATTATTTTGAATATTATTATAGAATAACATAAATTCGTAACGTAAAGTTTAT
The DNA here is from genome assembly GCA_021605095.1 of Caerostris extrusa. Taxonomy (NCBI): domain Eukaryota; kingdom Metazoa; phylum Arthropoda; class Arachnida; order Araneae; family Araneidae; genus Caerostris; species Caerostris extrusa. The sequence continues at coordinate 42,431 of BPLR01003639.1, read as the reverse complement.
TTTATTTTTTAAAATAGACGCTTGTGATCAAATTGGTTAATTTTTCTATGACATATAGACTAGACTTCTTCAAAAACAAAATTTTAAATGTATATTTTGTACCGAAAATTGCTTTAACTTTCAATGATAAGCATATATATTTTTTTCCAGTTTTGTTCATTTTAGTCCATTTAAAATACTGATCATATGATTTCACAAGATTTAAATTTTTTTTTCCCCTTAATTTGCAAATTTTAAATTTTTCTATCAGCCTGGGATTTCGACAGCAATATTTTATCACGTCAAATTTATTAAGCTATTTTAAATAAATAATTATCCCAATTATTATTGAGCTAATTATTATTTAAATGAGAAAAAGATCAGCAATAAAAAACAATACATAATTTTTAAATAAAGCAATTTATATTAAAAATTGGAAAGGATAAATTTTATTCTTCAACAAAAACTAAAAAAAGAAAAAAGTTCACAAAAAATTAGATTATATTAAAAAAATTTTTCTGCAATAAGTTTTTTATCTTTCAAAATTATTTAAATATATTTAAAAATTGATTCAAAAACTAAATTAAAATTCCATCGAAGATAATGTAGTTACATTAGAGACTATTATTTAAAAGATTGAATTATTTTATTTAACATTTCTTACCGGAAAGAAAAAAGTTTTTGATTGCCTTTTCGCTTTTAATATGAAACCATAAACACTCCAGGGAGGAAAACTCATTCTAAAACTTTTACAAAATGACTCAACAAGAAAAGTTTCAGTGAAAGAATTCCATTTACTTGATATACGTCTTTTTAGCTGTCGAATAAATAGGAGAAGGAATAGAGAACAGTAAAAAGGAGGAAGTTATAGATATCGTACAAAAATAAATTGGAACTGGTTTAGCCTTTTTGCAGCAAACGATAAGACATCGATCACAGTAGCTCCATAAAACGCAAACGATATCTCATAAAAATTCAAATTAGTCGACCTTAAAATTTTGTTGGCAACAGTCGAATGGGGAATTTTTCTTCTGTTCGAATTCAACCTTTCTGAATGATTTGGGTTTATAGTGTAGTTTTTAAATGGACATCGATTTTAAAAATTTTTTAGACAAGCGTGAAAAATTTCAATACAAAAGAAGAGCTAAAAAATCTTTTGTATATATGGTTTTTGTATTTTGTAAAATGTTTTTTAATATATTAATACCTAATAATAAATCTAATCAAAATGAAATAATATAATATAAATATTTTTATCATTATAAAATAAATCAATAATAATAAAAATATTATTCATTCAAACCTATAATATTTTTCTAATTAAAGTTTAGATTAATATTAATATAATTAATATAATTATATTATTTTAGATTAATATCTAATAAGAAATCTAATCTAAATGAAATAATATAATATAAATATTTTTATCATTATAAAATAAATTCAAAAAAATATTATTACCTAATAATATTTTTCCTAATTAAAATGAAACGTATAAATTTTTTCTTTACTATAAATTTAAATAGAAAATTTGTTAATAGAATTTTCTTATATTACTGATTCAAATACATACATATATAAATGGATCCCTTAATTTAAAAGATGCAAATAAAACGCAAACGATATCTCATCTTCAAATTAGTCGACCTTAAAATTTTGTTGGCAACAGTCGAATGGGGAATTTTTCTTCTGTTCGCATTCAACCTTTTGGAATGATTTGTATTTTTTGGAATGATTTGTTTATAGTGTAGTTTTTAAATGGACATTGGTTTTTAAAATATTTTTTAGACTCTGCGAAAGATTTCAGTGCTTAAAAAATTAATAATATTATTTTTAATCGAATAATATTTTTAACTATATTAATATGAATTAATAAATATAATCTAAATAAAATAATATAATCTAAATATTTTTATTATTATAAAATAAACCTAATAATAATAAAAATGTTATTAATATCTAATAAAATTATATAGTGTGCTAGCGTTTGTGCGTATGTAAATAAAGCTGTGAGTTCTGAAACTTGCGTTACAAGTCATATTAGTAATCACCTCTTAAAAATGATTCAAATTGAATGCATTCATAATAAAGAAAATAATTTTTCTTTAATTACTATCGTTATATTAACGTAAAACATTTGAATAATAAAAAATTTTAAATTCAATTAAAAATTAGATACCGGTAAAATTCTTAATCTTCTCGAGAATCGCAATGCACATCCAAAACCACACGAATAATTTCAAAGACTAACGTAATAAAAGAAATCAAAATGTATTTCTAAAGCTTTATGTACAAATACAATGATAAATTACTTTATTGTCATATTAATAACCACCTCTTAAAAATAATGAAAATTAAATGCATTCATAATGAAAAATATAATTTTTCTTTAATTGCTATCGTTTTATTAACATAAAAACATTTGAATAACAAAATTTTTAAATTCAATTAAAAATTAGATACCAGTAAAATTCTATCTTCTCGAGAATCGCAATGCACATTCCAAAACAACATGAAGAATTTCAAAGACAAACTTAATAAAAAGAAATCAAAATATATTTCTAAAAATTAAATGAAAGAAAAGAAGTTATAAAGTATTGTAAGTAGAGAGAACGACAGTTCCGTCCTTTAATTATTCTCACACAACATCATTAATTTCCTTTCGCTCTGAATTTGTTTCATTGCCTAAGGAAGCAGTAAGACGTCACATTTTAACAACTTTTCTGAAAGTATGGGCTTCGAAGTTCGTGAATGCGATGATGCACTCCATTTGACACTTTAATTAATGCATGGGAAACAAAAAGTATTACCGTTGATTTGAATAACTTAAGCTTCGATTAACAAAATAAGAAATAATGTAATTGAAGGCTTAAAATAAACAAAGACGCACATAATAAATGGAACCTAAGAACGTCTTACTTCGCGGCAAAAAGTGTTGACACAATAACCTCAGAACTAATTACTTCCACTGAGTTAAAACTCAATTTTGCCTCGAGTAAAAGTATTACTAGAATTCTGCTTTTGTACGATGCTTTTATTAAATTAATTTCTTTTGTAAGAAAAATAATTAAAAATATTTTGATTTAATTAAAATGTCCTTGTGTGTTAAATTCTTAAAAGCAAAAACAATGTGCGGTTAGTTTGATGTTAAGCAAATTTATTATTTATTCATTAATTATGAATGACGAAATTTGAATGCATTCATAATAAAGAAAACAGGGCCTGATGGCCGAGTAGCTTCCAGTCTGGGCTTCAGTACCACATTTTCGGGTTCGTGTCCCGGCAGTGCCATAGATGTCTGTAGTGGTTCGAATCCACTTTAAACCGTAGGTCCCGGTCTAATAGGATCGTAGGGCGTTGTGGGGGTAGTATTACTCGCGTCCGTAGCATATCTTCGAGCTACATGTGCCCCTGGGTAGTGCTAAATGAATAACATCGGTGCAGCCCTTTGCTTATCACATAAAGAGTATAACTGTCCTTGAGTATTATTCTGCCAGCTGCATTACAACAAAACGCATAATAAAGAACATTTTTCTTTAATTACTATTGTTTTATTAACCTAAAGCATTTGCATAATAAAATTTTTAAATTCAATTGAAACCGGTAAAATTCTATCTTCTTGAGAATCGCAATGCACATCCAAAACCACATGTAGAATTTCGAAGACAAACTTAATAAAATAAATCAAAATATATTTTTAAAAATTAAATGAATGAAAGAGAAGTTATAAAGCATTGCAAGTAGAGAGAATGACGGTTCCATTATTTAATTATTCTCACACAAACTCATTAATTTGTTTCCTTTCTCCAGGAAGTAGTAAGACGTCACATTTTAACAACTTTTCTGAAAGTATGGGCTTCGAAATTCGTAAATGCAGAAGGAAAGATGCACTCCATTTGACACTTTAATTAATGCATGGAAAACAAAAGTAATACCGTTGATTTGAATAACTTAAGCTTCGGTTAACAAAATAAGAAGTAATGTAATTGAAGGCTTAAAATAAACAAAGACGCACATAATAAATTGAACCTAAGAACGTCTTACTTCGCGGCAAAAGTGTTGACACAATAACCTCAGAACTAATTACTTCCACTGATTTCAAACTCAATTTGCCTCGAGTAAAAGTATTACTAGAATTCTACTTTTGTACGATGCTTTATTAAATTAATTTTCTTTGTAAGAAAAATAATTAAAAAATATTTGGTTTAATTAAAATGTCCTTGTGCGTTAAATTCTTAAGAGGCAAAAACAATGTGAGGATAGTTTGACGTTAAGCAAATTTATCATTTATTCATTAATTATAAAACATATTTTTTGAAACTATAATGCAAAATTTAGAGAAGAATCAAATTAAATGTGTTAATTAAATAATACTTAGTTTTTTACGAAAGAAAATTTAATCCGGAGATTTTCAAACAAATTTTTATAATTTTGTTTATTCTGTTGGATTGGTTTATCATGAAAGTAGTAATAATAAAATTTTTGATTATTTAGTATAGAAGATAAAAATAATGTTAAAATATTCAAAAATTACATGAAAGATATATACTTATAATATTATATATACTATATACTTACCTTATAAAGACTTTAAATATTTAAAAATTATCTATTAAGAATAATGTAATTTCTATTTAATAATAAAATTTATTGGAATTATATATTACACTATCATTAGTTAGCTAAATAGAAAGTCTTTTGGTTATGATAAATGTTAAAAATATTATATAAATATATTTCGCATAAATGACTTGATCTGAGTTTTTAGTATAAAAAGTTTCATTTTAAAATATTACTGGAATAAAATATCTTAATTGAGAAAAGCAAAAATTTTATTGGGAAAATTTAGTAAATGTAGAAAAAAATAAAAAATAAAAATAAATATACATATAAAAAAAAAAAAAAAAAAAAAAAACTGAAATCATTCTTATAATACAAATAAAATTAATCATATAAAAATAAATTGTGTTGTATTTTAAAATATTACTAGGATAAAATATATCTTAAGAGTGAAAAAGACAATTTTTTATTGTGATAAGTTATTAAATGTAAAAATAATAATAACAATAAAAAAAAATTTAAAAAAGTAAATATTAAAAAAAATATTACAATACAAATTAAATAAATCATATTTAAATAATTTATGTTTTATTTCAAAATATTACTAGTTAAAAAAAAAAAATGAACGGAAAAAATTTTTAGTGTGAAAATTTAGTAAATGTGAAAAAATATAAATATTAAAAATAAATAATTAAAAAAATAAAATAAAAATAAGTAAAAAACTGAATTCTTATAATGCAAATGAAATAAATAAATATCAAAACAATTTCTATTTATCCTCATTTAAGTCTAGCCAAAACACAGAAGAATCAGGATCAATTCAACTACATCCCATAAACATCCATCTAAAGAATTTCAGGACAGAAACCCATAAAATCAGTCATTAAAGGATCTAGACGGACTACTTTAAAGACTATCATTCTGCGGATGGTATCAATTACGGGAGATTTAAAAAGTGCAATCGCATCAATAAAATCAGCAGTAGTACAAAGTGGATAGACGCCATTCTGCTTTCCTCCGAGAGACTTATTCTTAGATGCACCCCAACACCACCTACGGACCATTAAAACCCCCTTTTTTTTCTGCTTCAGATTCTTGGGCAATAATCGTGGCCCATGGCCATCAGTCCTAGGTACCAGCAGCATCCAGCCTCCTGTTCCGGAACACTTGATGCCAGTCATTACTACAAAGTGGTTGCTCACCAAAGGTATTAACTGGTATCTGATTGCGGTGATGATCATCTGCCTGCAAGGTACTGCTTTCTTGCAGCCTGAGAAAGTTGCAGAAAATTTCAATGCGTGATCTAAGATATACATTTGGTTGTTAATCGAAGTGAAAATTGAAAGCTTTAGTTGTTTTAAAGCTGATGACGGGGTTTATGAGGGTTGTTGTGGTATTTAGTCATATCTTTATGAAGATCGAATTCCGTTTAATGTGGCATCGTAAGGGAATTATAAGATCTAATATTGAAATTTGTCAAATAAATGATCTATAACAAAATAATAATAATAATACCAGTTCATATAATCCAGAGAATAAAATAAGATCTAAGATATAAATTTGGTTATTAATCGAAGTGAAAATTGAAAGCTTTAGTTATTTTAAAAGCTGATTACTGTGATCTCAGGATTTATGAGGATTGTTGTGGTATTTATTCATATCTTTAAGAAGATCTATTTCCATTTAATGTGGCATGGTAAAGGAATTATAAAACCGTGCATTAAAATTTGTCAAATAAATGATTTATAACCAAATAATACCAATTCATATAATTCCAGAGAACAAAATATTCCATTTAAAACAGTTACTATTTTGGGTTCAATTTATTTAATAGTGGGTTTCTTTATATTAAAAATATAATTCCGATTAATAATTGGAATAAAATTTAAATATTTAATGATTCGAATTAAATTATGTAGTCCATATAGTATGATCTTAAAATTTTGGACAATTATCTTGATTTAATTTTACAAAAATCTATAAATAATTCTTTTAAAGGGTACATTAACAAATGAATCCAATTAAAATTTGTCAAATGAATGATCTATAACCAAATAATAACAATACCAATTCATATAATCTAGAGAATAAAATATTCCGTTTATAAAAATATTTATTGTTACTATTTTGGGTTCAATTTACTTAAAATGGGTTTTTTCTTATCAAAAATATAATTCCGATTAATAATTGAAACAAATCTTTAATAATTCGAAATAAATCATGAAGTCCATATTGTATGAACTTTTAAAATTTTATTCAATTATCTTGAGTTAATTTTACAAAAACCTATCAAATAATTCTTTTAAAGGGTGCATTAACGAATAAATCCATTTAAATTATTTGTATGATTGAATGGTTATCAAATTATTATTCTTAAACACACGTTCTCAAAATTATTATATTTTTTTGAAGGGAGTAATTTATAAGACTGTCTAATTTATTAAATAATCGATTATCTAAAAAAAAAAAAAATCTAAAATGAATTAAAGTAAGAAAATTATTTTTCTGTAGAACTTTTAGATCAATGAAAATTTAGTTGCTTTGATAATTTTATTTTCTAATTATTATTTATTTTCGAAAATATATCATTAATTTATTTATTCAACATACTGAAAAGATTTTAGATAAAAACTTTAGAGAAAAAATCATTACTTTTATAATTATTTTTAAAAATTTAAAATGAATATAAGTACGGAAATTACAAAAATTCATTACTTTCTAATAAAAACATTTGCTAAAAAAACAAGAATATTTATCCTAAATTACTAATAATTTTAATTTATAATTTATAATTTTAAATGAAATTGTTTTGAGAATTCTTAAAGAGATTAATTAATGAAATTAATGTTTACGCCACGAAAACCGTTAACAAGATAGCAACTATAAAGTTTAAAAAAAAAAATTAATGTCTTGTGAACCACGTTTCTAAATCTTACTTTTTGTAGAAATTTCAGTATATTTCATATATATATATATATATATATATAATGCATATTAATATTTATACATTTCATATGTATTACATTTTTTTTTCTTTCCGACTTATATTTTAGTAAATGTATTTCTTGCTATATATTTTACAAAAATATTATAATTGTAAATTACATTTTTATAAAATTATATATTCTCAAATTTTGTTCTTTACATATATTTCAAGAAAAAAGGGGGACTCGACTACCTCCATATCTACTAAACAAAAATCAATTTTTACTATACATTTTTTGTGTTCAGAGCTGCAAAATAAATAAGAAATGACTTTTTCATGTTATCGTTTCAAGGAAATTTATGTGTTGCACAGAGTTCTATTAACTTCTTAGAATAGTATGAAAAAAAAAAAAAATCCAAGTCAATAGTATTAAAATATGGAAAAATAAGTCAGTGTAATTCATTTAAAAAAAAATAAAATCCTTAAGTTGTAATTAGTTATTTTTTTAACAGCTTTCTTCATAATGAGTAGCCAAAAACGTAGAAATAAATTTTAAGAATGAATAATAGAAAAGCCTAAAATTTTCGATAATATTGACGTATAGCAATAAATATTATGATATATCTTATCATAATTGTAACCGTAAAATAATTTTAGACAGCTTTTTGAAACTAACCTCATTTTATTAAATCAAACTTTTTTTGTTTAAAATTGTATAATAAAAAATGAATCGTACTTGTAAATCAATTGATGCAATGCTCTCAAATTATCTTGCTTTAAACTAAAAAAAAAATCAGAAAATCCTTTGATAATCCTTTGATTTTACAGAGTTAGGTTACATTGATATTCACCATTGTAAATCTTAACCCCAGTGAAATATATTTAAAAGGATTTACAAGCGAAAACACCCTGTTATCATGGTAATCTGAACTTTTCGACAAAAAAACCCTTCCAACTTTTGAATCGGCAAACAAATAAAATATAAACATGAAACCCAGAATAAATCCGCTGACAATTCTAAATCCCCAATGTTTATTTATAGAAATACGAGTACAGAATCCGAGCCCTCTAAACCTTTACACTCGCTTTAAAACAAAATGGCCGTGGTATTAAATTCAAAATTCTAGCTTAGGCATGTGTAAAAAAAAAAAAACTTTAAAGAAAGTTCAGCGAGCCGGCAGAGTGATTGCATCCATTGCAGAAGTATTGCCCGAAGCGTGCTAGGATTACAAATGAGCGAGGGGACGAAAAAGACAAACACGAAATCCGATAGCACCAAAAGCAATCGCCGATGAGATTGCATTTTCATCCCATGCAGAAGCGAGTATTATTCTAAGAGCGTCTGACCCACAAGGTGATAAAACAATCTTATTTATCCCTTGAAAATAACAGCTTTACAGCTAAGAACAACAACAACTTTATAGCTAAGAATGTAGTTTATAGCTGAACTGTTAAGTAAAGCAATGTTTATAAGAATCTAAAAAAAGGAAACATTTAGCAGTATGCAATGGAATCTTAGTTGATACATTGCAAATTATCTCAAATAATGAAATGAAGAAAAAGGAAATTAAATAAAGTAGTAAATTGATAGCAAAGTGAATTTAACATTTTTTTTTTTTTTCTAATGCCAGCTGGAAAATAGTTAGTTGTCTTTTATGCCATAAGCAAGGTTTCAGAACACACAACTTTATCTACAAGCGCACAGACACACACACATACAATATTTAATACATTTAGACGCATATAATTATAGATTCATGGAAGTCTTCACTTTCTAAGCCAAAAATATTTAGATACGCGCAGCGTGCGCAGAAATATACTTCTTCTGCGGATAAGAGTCTTATGTCAAGACATTGCTTATGGCAATAGCATAAAAGTGCTTGGTTGTCTTTTATGGCTCTTGGCATAAAAGCAACTTGGCTCTAACGTCGGTGCAGACTCTTGCCAAGAGCAAGAGTCTGCACCGACGTTACTCACTTAGCACTACCCAGGGGGTGCGTGTAGCTTGAAGGTAAGCCACGGACGCGGAGTAACACTATCCCCATTGCTCATGTTAGACCGTGACCTACGGTTTAAAGTGGATTCGAACCACTACAAACATCCATGCCACTGCCGGTACTGGAACCTGAAACCTACGATGTCGAGCGTCAGAGCGCTAGCCACTCGGCTATCAGGCCTTTGTGTGGAACTAAAATAATGAAACATATAGCAGTATGCAATGAAAACTTATCTTAGATATATTGCAAATTATCACGTTAATGAAACGAAAGAAAAGGGAATTGAAATAAACCAGTAAATTGATAGCAAAATGAATTTAATATTGTAAAATTGATTATAAAATTAATAAATGAAATTTAAATAAATAATATAATTTGATAACATAGAGTAAATTATTTTAAATTCTATTACAGATTTATGTACTTCTATTAGGTTAGGAAGAAGGTATAAGGTTCAAGAATTCTAAGGTATTAAGGAAACTTAGTTGAGATCGGTAGGGTAGGCACATATGTGTTGATTAAAGGTACAAGCATGGGCTGTTTGCTGTTTTTAGTCAATCATCAAATTTCCTATATCATAGTGATCTCTCTCATACGTTGGAGGACAGGCAGTGAGTCCCTGGTTCACTCCAGATGAACTCGCATTGAGAATCAGTGTCCGGATAATCAGGACTGATCAGGGAATATAATGGTTCCCCACTAATCTTTGATCAATGTTGATGTTCTCTGCACCATAATAAGCCCTTTCTTAAGCAGAAGGCAAACAGCAGTAGCTCTTGCAAACAGACCTATCTCATTCAGCCTTCTGGAAACAATTATTCTTTTTGGGGTTCTTTGGCTGCTTGAAGGTCACTAGAGATCTAAGAAGCTGTTGCATTTCTGTTACGCTTCGCTGTAATGGACAAATATAGATCTTCATTGGTAGCCGTGGCTTTTCGATCACCGTGTCCAGATTTACATATATTAGTGGGACTCGATTTAAGTCTCTGGAAATCTAACTTGAGACCTTTCTCCTCGTTTCTCCAAGATTCTCCACCTCATTTGATCATCCAAACCTTAATTGTCCTTTTTGATTGCTTGTCATTAAATTTTACCAGATGTTGAAAAAAAATATCACGAAAATTCGATGATGTACATGAGCAAACAAACCGCAGAACCGTGCTTTTATAATGTTTGTTCCTCTACACGAATAGCGGTTTGTACATACAGCTTATAGTATTCACATACAGGCTTAAGTACTGTACTTTTTGATTTAAGTACTTTTTTTCTGTTTTCACAACCAATATATAACAGGTAAAGGAAAACCAGTGTAAAACAGGTAATAGAAAGTGAATTGTGAATAAAATAATAAAGGAATAATTAAAAGGAAATTAATAGAAGTTTCAGTTGAATTTTAACATCAATTTTAAGTTAGATTTTCAACATTAATTATAAGGTAGATTTTTAACATCAATTATATTTTAATATCTTTTATAGATAATATCAACTATAAAGTCAAGCTATGAAAAAAGATAAAGTTGTACATTATAATTACTAAAATATATAATACTTAAAATATCAAAGTAGCTAATAAAATAGATATAAAACTCTGAAATAACTTGTTTATAATTTTTATACAGAGACAAATGTTACGCATATCTGAATTTGAACTAAATACACAGTTTATATCAATGCAAGAAAGTTTTGGAAGAATTAATACCAGATATAAACAACCTCTGGTCGTGCATCTCGCCCCGTCCCTTCCAAAAGAGGCATTCCACCGTGAAATGTTATCGCTTCGTACCAGAAGCACATGGACACTATTTCTTGCCACGTTCAAACATAATAAAACTAGCTCAATACATCTAGCCAGCAGCTGGATAATTGATGTGGAACTATTGAACCTTTCTTTATTCTCCTGGACGCATTACTGGATGGATCCATTAATACAAAATCTAATAATGTAAGGGAATGATAGTTATGAGAGGAATGCTGGATGGAGGCTTGGAAATGAGACACCATTCCTCAAGGACGGAGCATTAATGGCAGAGGAAATAGTTCTTATGATGACCAAAAGTAGGTAAACAAATGTGGTCTTTGACAGATCTTTATACGATTAAAGTCGTAGAGTGTCTATAAGTTGTTTATTAGCTTTGAAATGTCTTTGTATTTATTTCTGTTTAAAATTACAATAAGATTCCTTTTTTCTTTTCCTAGGATTAATATCAAAAGGTAAATATTTGAAATAAATGTTTTTTTTACTGTATGGACATTTACACTTTTTAAGCGAATATCTATAACAGGGATGGCTAACCCGCGGACCCACCTTGAATATTTTCCGGCCCGTGAGATTTATCATACTTTTACAAACTATATTTATTTTATAATGGTCAAAACCAATGTATTAAAAAATACATTATTTGTGCATATCCATATATTCAAAAAATCCACATATTAAAAAATCAACTATCGAAATTATGAGAAAAAATTAACTTTGATTTTAAAATAATATTCTTACGAATATATGACAGATATTGCATGTTTTATTTATGAGTTTATAGTTATAAGTTGGCGGAATAATTAAATTATAATCTGCAAACTCATGATGCGTGCATCTTGGAACATCTAATATAGCAGGTTCTGTGTTTCACTTCAAGTGACCTCAATGACGCAGTGACCATCCCTAGATACGCACAGTTGGATTTTGATCATAGCAAACTAGACTCTTAATTCAAATTGATAGCCTCAATTTGAAGTGACTGGTGGGTGTATTCTGGGTGTTCTCAATACGACATGCAAGACGGTGAAAATATTACTGAAAATTTTAATGCCAGGCATTACTCCTCCACCCATTTTTACAGTGAACAATATTAAAACACCAAAGTGGTGTCAATACAATTAAGATGTTAACCTGTAGGATAAATTCTGATGAAAATATTTTGTCAAATTAAAAAAAAATACTTTAAACTATGAAATTTTACATATTTGAAGACTGATGAATAAATTTAATATTTAAGAAGAATAAAAATTATTCTACATCTTTTATGAAACATCTGATGTTCATCATCTTTTTTTTTTTTTAGAGTACTGGCTTGACAAGTTTGGTAAACAAAGGGGCGCTGTACATTTGTGTTTATCTTCCTCATTTACCCTCTACCTAGAGTTAAGTGATCCATACTTGGGAGGGAGGAGCTTTTGCATTTTAGGTACTCCTTGAGTGAAGTGTGATGAATCGAGGGTTGAGGAGAGACGCATTTTGTCGTTATAACGAAATTGATTTTGTTTCTTGTGCAAATAGCTTCTATTAAAGGTTGCCTGCTTGTACTGTTGTCAAGGGATGGAAAATTTCTGGTTTAATAAGTTTGAAAAATATTCTGGAGGTCTTGGAAAAAATAATTTATTACTTCAACCTGCTTGCTGGTTTAACAAAAAGAGCTAAATTTAGGGACTTATAGATTTAAAAAAAAAAAATTAATATTCACTCATGCTTTCATCATAAAATTTGGGTCATTATATTATTAAAAATATATTATTTTTCTACAATTACATTTAAAGATAAATATTAAAATCACTATAATATAATTTTAAATTCTGATCATTTTCAGTAAATAGTTTATTAAAAACAATAATTAAATCAGATAGTTTTAATAAAGTATGATTTTAACACTAGCTATGTTTGGTCTTCGTAGACAACAATAATATGCTGCGCGAATTATATATCTAATTTTATTTATTATTATTTACTTATTTTATTCATTCCTTATTCTATATATATTCTAATATTCCAGAAGTGTTAGAAGGAAATAATGGGTTTCAAAATTCAAAACAGCAACCTTATAATAACTTAAAAAATCTTATAATAACAATCGTGACCTAGTGATACAATCGTAATAATATATATATATAATAATATAGCAATAATAATATAATAATATAATAATAATGTAATAATATATATATATAATTCATAAAATATAGCAATCTTAAAATCTTATAATAATTTAATCTACAGAAAAAAAATTCTTTATTAAATTTAAATTGTTAATAAATAAACGGTAAATAAAATCGGTTTATAAACAATTTTTTTTCATAAAATAAAAAAAAAATTTGGAATATTCATTATAAAAATTTATCATCTGTTTTCATAAATTTATAATAAGGTAAAAAACGTTAAAACTTTATTATTCAAGTAGTACTATATAGCATTAAGGGGAAAATCCATCTGCACAATAAACTTAGTTTTTAAATAGGATTCAGATGTGATTATTTCACATTTGTATTCTTTTTAAACCTTTTGAATTCTTTTGTGTCATATTCTACTTAATTTTAAGATCACTTCATCCATGGTTATGTAGGGACAATGGACTCTCTGGCCTTTGGTACCACAGACTTCAGGTTTGAACCCTGGCAGAGACATTGATGTTTGTGAGTGGTTCAGAATCCACATTAAACTGTAGGTCCTAGTATAATTAGTCTAAAGTGTGCACAAAATCACCGTAGAGCGAAAACCAAACCAAGAACGGGCACCACCAGTAGATACGAGAATTTAAGTTCTGTGCATTAAAAGTGCTTTTTATCACTGAGTCACCAGATGGTTTTATAAGGAGGGATTACTGACTGTCTGCCACTGATTTGATTGAAATTTAAATAAAATAATAATAATAAATAATAATAATTTAAATATTTGGGAAGGTCATGACTAGGATATTAAATGGCCAAAGAAGTAGAGTGCACCCCTAAATCATTTTCAAGAAATTTAATTTAAAAATTTTTATTTTGTTAAATGTATTCAACGTCAAGGGACCATGAGGCATATTGAATTAAAGACATGGCTATCAATCAAATGCCAGCGTATTCAAAGCCTTTCGCGAATTTTTTCCTCTTTTACTGCTTTTGTTACGTCCATTAAAAATAATGCAGCAGAATTTACATATATTAATAATATTTTCTGCCCGAAACATACTTTTGTAAATTTTTTTCTATCATTTTTAGATGTTTTGCCTTATCTTAAGCAAATTCTATTTTTCTTATATATATTAACTTTTTATATGTATATGTTTCTGATGAATTAAATGAAGCTTGGTGCTATCTGAACAAAATATTTAATAAAAAAAAAAAAATTAAAAAAAAAAAAAAAACCCTGAGTGAATATGAATTATTAGAAAATAGATACGAAAAAAAGTCGAAAAAAAAAAACATTTAACCTCAGATTATCCAATTAGAATTGAAAACTTCACTGGTGTGAAAAAAAACTCTGTCTGAATAGATATTCAATTAGAATTTCTTTGGATTCTTTACTTGCGAAGAGTTACAAAATACGGAACTAAGAGTTTGCAAGAGAAAGAACAATAGAAGGAAGGAACACAGAATGAGGAATGAGAAAGTTAACGAACATATATCTTATTAAAAAAGAAAAAAAATAAACATTTTTAATGAATGTGAATAAAGCCCGTTTCCAGGTCCATGTACCCAATTATTCTATATTCAAACTTGGCATTCATACTGTATTCTAAATATTGTAAACATACTTTTCGCCTGTTTTTCACTAGCACTTTCGCAAGTGCTAGTGAAAATGCTACTTTTCTTGCTGGCAACGCTACCTAATCAGATAGTTAAATATGAACTTAAATAAGTGTGAGAATTGTGTGAAAGTGTACGAACATGAATCACTAACATAATTATTACCCACATATTAAACATAATTTGTGCTTCGCAGTAATCTAGATGCCTGATGTGAAATTAGCTAACGTCTGGCTTTTGGTACCACAGGCTTCAGAATCGAATCCTGGCGGTGGCATAGATGTTTGTTAGTGGTTCGGAATCCACATTAAACTGTACATCCTGGTCTAATTAGCCTTAAGTGGCTACAAAATGATCGTAGAGCGTCAAACCAAACCAAAACCAATCTAGATACTTGATGTCCAATTGGCTGGCGCTCTGGCCTTTGGTACCACAAGCTTCAGGTTTGAATCAAGGTAGTGGCAAGGATGTTTGTGAGTGGTTCAGAATAAACATTAAACTGTAAATCCTGATCTAATCAACCTAAAGTGTTCAAAGCAATGATAGTAGAGCAAGAAACCAAACCAAATATCTGCAATCTAAAAATTAACTTCACATCCTATTTTAAGCATTCATCTAATAATAAAATAATAACATAACAAAAGAAATATAAAAAAAAAAGCAACCGCTGGAAATGAAACTCGTACATTTTAGTTTGATAAATTATGCTTTTAGACATTACACCACGACGTTAGACAGATGAGGTTCATAATCATATAAAAATATTTATAGTCTCAAATTCTAACTTCTCGGGGAAAACCAGTGTGAAGTGCATTCTACTGTTTTGTATAGTTAACATCCTATTTTTTGACTTAAATATAATATAAATTTCAATAACACTGGAGATGGACTATTCGTACTTATTATATACTTGCTAGATTTGAATTTGAATAGTTTTGATTTAAGGCTTGGTTTGTCATTTTGTCCACACTTCAGACTAATTAGACCGCAACCAGCAGTTAGCCTGCATTAGACTAGGACCTACTTTTTAACATTGATTCCGAATCACTAACAAACATCTATGCCACTCGAACCTGAAGTCTGTGGTAACTAAGGTCAGAGATTTGATTTAAAGAATCTTTTTATAAAGAAATTTTGTTACTTAATTCGTTTGATTAATATTTGTTTTCGTTCTATTTCGTTTTCTTATTCATTTACATTCATTAAATTTAAGCAACTTCAATTTTTGTGCTAATGTTTTAATTACTTTAAGATGTGGAGGTTTTGTGGTTCTTAAACCCCAAGGAACTCCGTAACCGGTACGCCCGTTGCCCCGTTTTCTTAATTCGTTTTTTGTTACTTAATTATGTTTTCTAAATTATAAAAAACAGCAACTCTAATTCTCTGAATAAATATAATTGAGCATAATGTACACCAACAATCACAAGAGATCCAACATACTGTATACCATTAATCATTTTTCTCCCATATCGACATTTAATACCCAGCTTTATGCTAAAAAATATTCGTGACAAAGCATGAAGAAAAATGTTTTCTTTTTTCACTGTTCAACAGAAAAATAAGGTGAATGAAATCAACTATTGGAAAAAAAAAAATCACCATCTCTAAGTAATTTTTAGCACAAAAGAAATGTTATTCACTTGTGAGAGCCCCCTGTTTGCTCCCACATTTCCGGTATTCAAAGTAAAATTGGGGGAAAAAATGGAAAAAAAATGTAGAAAGTGAAGAATGGATGAGAAAGCATCCATTCTTATATCAAAGAAATGCAACATTATTATTTTTTTTTTTTGCTGCTTCTTCAATCCCAAAGACATTAGAGGATTTTTTTATATGTGGAAATAATGGTGAACCACAAGGAGTAGGAATACAATCAAATAGCAACATATTATCACGTTTCAGAATTCTTCGAGATAGATCTTAGGTTTCTGGCATGAGTTGTAGGTTTTTATTTTTGAAAAATCTGCTTTTTTCTTCTTTTTGAAATTTACTTTCAGATATTCTTTTGAAGTTCACAAAATATTAAATAAATATTTCCAGTGGGACAGAAGGAAAATAAATTAACGAAAAACATTACATTAATTTTTGTTTTTGTTTTAAATTGTTATCTATTAGAAAAATTCTATCACCATAATATGCTGCTATATTTTAATAATATTTCATATATCTACACTTTGTATTGTTTTGACATTATAAACATATACGTAAATCAGACTATAAATGGTTTTAATATTAGGAAAAAAAAAAAGAACACATTTTTAGTTAAATGAAGGGGTTTTTCTTGATATTACGCAAAAGGAGTATAAATTATTATCACAGAAATGTTTTTGTAAGGTAATAAAAAAACTTGAATTTCTAATTGGTGCATTTGTCGTTAGTTAAATCAAAAAAGAATGGACTGAAAGAATTGCAACAAGCAATTGAAACAAGGCAAATATAGATTAGTTAAATCTCCTAAAATCGATGACCAATTACAATTAATATAATTGGTTGGTTGGCAGGCTTTATACCAAATGATTTTTCCTTATAAGAATGGACACAAGGAATGGACTGGAAGACAATACTGTCAATCTATTTCCCCTATGTTGTTTGTAAGACACTTTTACCAGGCTTGAAGGGTGACTGAAGGTGGCATTAACAAATACTGTATAAAGCTGAGGATCCACATCCACATCTTCTTTTAATTCGAAAACTATTCACTTACAAAAGCAATTGAAACAAGGCAACATAGATCTTCACTTATTTCGCCTTATATATAAAATAGAAGAAGGCACACATGCACTATAAACAAACGATTTACATAATTGATGACAAGGCTGGAAAATACCCAAGGAGCCTATGCTATCTGAACAGGATTTCTTCTATGGATAAGAATTTAAAGAAATATAAATCAGTAAATTTCTTAAAAAAAATTCTTTGATTTCAAATGGAAAAATGCAGGATTTATAGCAAACAATTAAAACTTTGTATAAATCAAAAGTTTACACATATTAAAATGTAATAATCAATAATTTGTATTTTCACATATATCTTTTATAAACATTTTATTAATAATAAACTTTTATGATACTTCTTTATACTTTTATTTCAAAGACCTATCATCACAAAAAAAAATGACCATTTGAAACTCTGAAATGAAGTGGGCGCTTGTGCTATTTATCAAGATTAACGCCTAAACAATGCAACGAAAAACATACAGGCAATGATAATCACGCAGTTCGATGATTTGCCAATAAATTGCTGACAGAAAAGCCCACACAGTCGTAAAACTGAAATTGGAGCACGTAGGCTGATTGTTTTCAAGGTATGTCAGTTTTACTGACATATTACTTCGCCATCTTTTGCTGATGATTAGAGAAGCAATAATAAAAGTTATTAGTTGACCCTTTCCTTGGTGAAGGATTTAATACTCGTGAGGTTACTGTCATTCATTGATTCTAAGTTACGACCAGCACTATTTCCAGCCACTGTTGGTAAAACACGTATTGCATGTTAGATATAAAAATGTGCTTCATGATTGTTATTGAGTATATAGTACATTGCTTTCAAGATTGCTATTGAGTATATAGTAAATTGCTTTCATGAGTATTATTGAGCATAGTGGAGGTAGCGCATTTGAAAGTAAATTTTTCCTATCATGACAAACTAACATATATAAGAAAATATGTGAATAAATGACATTTTCAAAAATAAATAAATAAGTAAAAGGTACTTTTACTTGTCTTGTTTTATGTAACTTCTTTTTATACCCTTTTGCTTTCAGGTCAATTTACAAATTTGTCTATATTTGAAAAATCCAATGACCACAACAGCAAATCTCTTTTGCAACATCAGAAGGTAAGGTAGGTTATTGCCATTCATGGATTCTAAGTTACGACAGTACTATTTCCAGCCACTCTTGCCAAAACAGTATTGCATGTTAGATATAAAAATGTGCTTCATGATTGTTATTGAATATATAGTAGATTGCTTTCATGATTGTTATTGAGTATAGTAGATTGCTTTCATGATTGTTATTGAGTATAGTAGATTGCTTTCGTGATTGTTATTGAGCATAGTAGATTGCTTTCGTGATTGTTGTATAGTAGAGGTAGCGCATTTGAAAGTAAATTTTTTCTATCGTGACAAACTGGCACCTATGTGAATAAATGAGGATTTTCAAAAGCAAGTAAAAGGTACTTTACTTGTCTTGTTTTATGTGACTGCTTTTTATACCCTTTTGTTTTTAGATCAATTTGCAAATTTGTTTATATTTGAAAAATCCAAATAACAACAACAGCAAAATCTCTTTTTGCAGTATCAGAAGGGAAATTGGCTAGGCTGGATGTCAGACTTTCTCACATGCAACGAATAACGTGAATGTATAAGATATTTACAAAAAAAATAATAATAAAAAATAAAAAAAATAGAAAGAAAGAAAGAAAAACAGAACAATTACCTTTCTTTTCTTTTTTGTGTAAAATTATGTGATTTTAATATAATCTAAAAAGGATTTCAAGCAAAAATTGAAATCTACAAATTTCAGCTATCAGGTACTTTTTAAGGATTATTTTTATTTTTTGTATTGAATAAGGATTTAAGCCTACAAATTTATGGGATTGCAAAATTTTTCGTAATTCTGAATAAACAAATTAAATAAATAAAAACTAACCATCTTATCTCAAAGCTCAATTAATTTTAAGTTCGTTGTAAACTAATTTAAAATAGATAGCATTAAAGTAAAAAAAAAAAATGTAGAAAAAAATAACCCTTTTTTTTTTCTTCGATATGTTTTCTCATTGCTTAAAAATCAATTACCATTTGTTTCTTATTGAATTTGTATTGATAAATGACCCATTTTTTTATACAACCCACGATATTTAAAAGGTGTCACGCTTCGATTAAAGTTCTAAAGTACTTTTACTAGCAGCAATAAAACATCAGATTTCTCCGGAATATCGTGTATTTCTATCAGTCCGTGAAGGTTAAAGTTTTACCTTGAAATATTTCAAGGACGCTATCTTTTAAAATGTGAGCAACACAAGTTCCAAAGACAAATCAAATCCAGCTGCTAAAACAGCTGATTTCTGGTTATCCGATTAAAATCTCGAAACTAGAACCTTGATAGCAACATTTAAAATGCTATTCCCGAACATATCTTTAATGATTTCTTAAAATTGGAATTTAATGAGTTATTTGAATTGTGACAAACCGTGCAAAAATTTCGAAAGCAATTAAAAAATTATTTTTTTATTCATAAATATAAAGTGGGAAATTGAAAAATATTCATTTTGTTTTGAAAGTATTTAATTCCACAAACAGCAATTTAATAAAAAATGGGCGGCAAGACCGTAAAAGTTTTAATATATATATGTTTTTTGTAATACTTTCCTTGAGGACTAAAAGAAGACATTTTAATTCTAACAGCGGAAAAATATCCTCATAAATTCAAAGCAATGATTTTAATAATGCACATATAATTTCGTTTGATTAAATCCTTAAAATTTATAATTTCCGTTAAATCGTGACAAATTTCATAAATAGATCTTTGTTTTTATTTTTATTTGCAGATGTTAAAATAGAAGAATTTTGACCTAATTATGAAAGAATTAAAGATTATCATTATGAACGTGGAATAGAATAATTGTTGCATTCATATGTCCTGTATGTACAGTAAATAATAAACAATATAAATCTTTACATAATCAAAAAGTTTTCCATACATAAATAAATTAATTAAAAAATATTAAATATTGTTATCCATAATATTTAAAATTTTACTTTTTCATTGCCCATATATTTTATAATTTATCAAAACCTATAATTTTGTTAAAGAAAAGATCTGCCATATGACAATTTAACATAAAAAGACATATGGTGAGGTCTATGATGGGTCACATGCAATCTGCAGAATGTAATCTATGCACTCTATTCAGTTTTGATTCTAATCTATTCTATTTTCTGCAAAATAAATTGTGTCATTGTTAATTTTATCAACAAAATTTTGCATTTATCAAAGCATATGAAATAGAAAAATATTAAGATGTCCAATTTAACATAGATTTCTTTTATTGAAAGCTAATACAATAATTAATATTATCATTATAAAATTAGTCCAAATGATAAATACGAGTATTATTAATACTTAAAAATATTAAAACATCTGCAATTGACTAGGGAATACTAAATCTTAATTATAAACAAACAAAAAAAAAATGACATGACTTATTCTAATTTAAAACATTTGAAAAGTTTACTTTTTTTTTTTATAACACAAATAGTTGTGTTTAAAAACATTTTTTTATTGAATAACCAAAATCAACACAGACTATCTAAATAATTTTCATTAATTTTAGCAAATACTCTTAATGAAAACGATATTGATCAAACAGTGTTTGTTAAAAAAATAAATCCTTGCACGTATTCAATTAAAGGGAGAAAAGTTTCGTGTTTTTCGATAATCAAGGTTCTTTTGTCTTTCCCCAACTACTTCCAAGAAAAATTGATTTCTCAAAACTAGGTTAAGAGACAATGAATAAATCTTATTGATTAGTGTTTTAATCAATACCCAGCCTTTTATTTCTGAGCTTAAGATAGTCATTCAACAAGAACAGAAAATGAAAATTGAGTGAAAAAATCTCACTTTGTAGTTAACGGAATTAGTTTCATTGGCAATATAGCAATGTTTTTATTGTCAGGAAAAACTTGCAATTTTTAATATTAAATTTACCATTGACATTAATTTAAAGTTGTTTGTGACACTTAATAATTGTTTTTATTTGAAGTCATTAAAAATTTATTATTATGGATAAATTATTAAAACACTAATATGAACAGAAAATGGATAAGTTTGATATAACTAATATGGACATGAAATGGATAAGCATGATATGAACATGAAATGGTTAAGCATGATATGAACATGAAATGGATAAAGCATGATATGAACATGAAATGGATAAGCTTGATATAACTAATATGAAATGGATAAGCATGATATGAACATGAAATGGATAAGCATGATATGAACATGAAATGGATAAGCATGATATAACTAATATGAAATGGATAAGCATGATATGAACATGAAATGGATAAGCATGATATGAACATGAAAACATGATATGAACATGAAATGGATAAGCATGATATGAACATGAAATGGATAAGCATGATATAGAAATGGATAAGCATGATATGAACATGAAATGGATAAGCATGATATGAACATGAAATGGATAAGCATGATATAACTAATATGAAATGGATAAGCATGATATGAACATGAAATGGATAAGCATGATATGAACATGAAATGGTTAAGCATGATATGAACATGAAATGGATAAGCATGATATGATGAAATGGATAAGCATGATATAACTAATATGAAATGGATAAGCATGATATGAACATGAAATTTATAAGCATGATATGAACATGAAATGGATAAGCATGATATAACTAATATGAAATGGATAAGCTTAATATAACTAATATGGACATGGAACGGATAAGCTTAATATAACTAATATGAACTTGCAATGGATAGCTTGATATAACTATTATGAGCATGCAATGGATAAGCTTGACATAATTAATATGAACATAAAATGAATAAGCTTGACATAACTAATAAACTTGAAATGGATAAGCTTGACATAATTAATATGAACATAAAATGAATAAGCTTGACATAACTAATAAACTTGAAATGGATAAGCTTGACATAATTAATATGAACATAAAATGAATAAAGCTTGACATAACTAATAAACTTGAAATGGATAAGCTTGACATAATTAATATGAACATAAAATGAATAAGCTTGACATAACTAATAAACTTGAAATGGATAAGCTTGACATAATTAATATGAACATAAAATGAATAAGCTTGACATAACTAATAAACTTGAAATGGATAAGCTTGACATAATTAATATGAACATAAAATGAATAAGCTTGACATAACTAATAAACTTGAAATGGATAAGCTTGACATAACTAATGCGAACTTGAAATGGATAAGTTTGACATAATAAAATATATTAAACATATTATAAATGTCTAATTTTTCACCATGCTAAACATGAAATGATTTAAGCATGGTGAAGAATAAATTTCATTCGAGTTATACCAAATTTTTTAAGACTCCATTATGCACGTGGAAGTCATTAATAATGAATACTTTCATAAAATTTAAAAGAAATGACCTCACAAGTATTCTTATTAATAATAACTAATCATGCAAGTTAAATAACCTCTTGAAATTTTTTTAATGTAACTAATTGATGAACTTAATAATTTTATAATGATAAAACTCATAAAAGTACACAAAATTATTAAAAATAGACGACAAAAATTAATATTCATATTTAAAAGAGTTGAAATAAACTTTTGGATATATTTCCGGTTTATATATGTTTCTCGTCTTGTTTACACTTACTAAGTGGATGATA
The DNA here is from genome assembly GCA_021605095.1 of Caerostris extrusa. Lineage (NCBI taxonomy): Eukaryota > Metazoa > Arthropoda > Arachnida > Araneae > Araneidae > Caerostris > Caerostris extrusa. The sequence continues at coordinate 19,033 of BPLR01003639.1, read as the reverse complement.
ATAATTTTAGCAAAAAAAAAATTTCCACAGTCCAATGAAAGAGTAAATGCCCTCTTTACGAGATTGACTCTTACATCACATAAACACAGACTGGACGATAACGTGGCGTGAAGGAGTGTTATTGCAACAAAAACATTCATTTACAGAATATAAAGTAGGCTTGTTTAAAAATATACAACAACTTCCGACTTACCAACAAGACACTTGCTACTTCGATGCTTTATCTTTAAAACATGCATCGGAAGTACAAAAATACTCTGGTAATCGCTCGACATAGTCACAGACGAATGGTACCAAAGACATCATGTGTATGCATGCAAATTGAGGTACTGTTTTTAGAAAAAGAGGAAAAATTCATTAGATAATGGCCTTGAATTCACAAGCAAGCTCTTTTAAGAGGAAATGTGTGTAATTAAGTAGTTTTCTGTTCCGCTACCAATGACTTGCGTTGACTTTCGATTGTCGTTGTCACGAGACAACAACTGATGTGTGCAAAATAAAATAAATTTTCCCAGCATAAAAATATGTTCTGAACAATTATATGTCGCTCGTTCCTTCTTTATTATGCTTTAATTAAGTCTTCCTTAGAAGACCAAATCGATACTGGAATTGGTTACCTCAGGCACAGAAAACTTTGTCGAAAAATATATAATTTGCGAAAAGAAGCAAATTATGTTTCTATTTTTATTTTTCTTGTAAAAATGATCGAAAATGTCTGAACTAATTTAGTGATATTAGTATTTAACGAGCTATGCAAAAATGGGTTTGTGTTTTTTAGCTTTATGAGAAGCTAAGAAAAATAAGAAAATATTTATATATGAGATTAAATGACTTCGTAAAATATTTAATTATCCTACCAGCAAACTAATTACAAATATTGTTAGGAAATAAATAGTGTTTAGTTTGATTAGAGGATTTTTAATTTTTTTTTTGTCTAATTATATATTAAATAAAATATTTATTTCACCACACTTTTAAGTGTTTAATGATTTAATTATGACTGAAAAAGTTAAGTTCATTATTTGGTTAAAAAAAGTAAATTAGAAATATTTAGTGATTTTCAATGATAATTAATTAATTTGTAATTATTTGCAAGAAAAATATTTGAACACATTTGTACGTAATATTTTATTCTCCGTTATAAAAATGAAAGACTTGGAGGAAAACATTAAAAATTTTACAATAGCTTATTATAAAAGTTTAAATGCATGAACCGCACATTTAAAATATAGCTAAAAATGACATTCATTTAAAGGTTATTGTAACATTTGATATTTTCTATTTTTGTTAAACAGAGGTAAAAATTACTTTTCATCATCATTGGCGCAGCAACCCCATGGTGGGCCAAGGTCGCCTTCCTACTGACAAGTTGCGAGACAGGTGATGTATTTATTTTTACGGGTTATCAGCACTACACGCTCTACAATCATATTAGACAGGGTCCTTCGGTTTAAAGGGGATTCTGAACCACTACAAACATGCATGGTACCGCCGGGACTCGAAACCGAAACCTGTGGTCACCGAGAACCAGAGCGCTAGTCACACGGCCATCAGGCTTTATTTTTGGTAATTGCTATTAACATTCTATACTTGAGAAAAATTGCCTTATGAATTAAAATAAATTGAAAATACTAAGAAAAAAAGTACTTGTTAGAATAGACATATTTTGTTAGGAAAAAAAAAAAATTCAAAAATATTTTTTTAGTTTTTTATTCTTTATTAAAGAGATGTAAAAATTACTTTTCATCATCAATCAATGCCTACTGGCAGATTTCGAGACAGGTGATGTTTTTATTTTTACGGGGGGTAGGGTTGTCAGCTTTATGTCCAACGCTTTGCAGTCATATTTGATCGGGGTCTAAGATTTAAGGTGGATCCAGGGCCACTACAGACATCCACGACACCTCCGGGACTCGAATCTGAAGCCTGCGGCACCGGAGTGCCAGAGCGTTAGTCACTCGGCCATCAGTTCCCCAAAAAATTATTTTAAGACAGCTTATACTATACGAAGCGAAAACAACAAGAGCAATAATAAATAAAAACATATTACACTTATAAATTACGAGCAAGATTCAAAACAGTTCACAAAGGTTCTAATCACGGTGCTACCTATTTCACCGTTAGCTAAAAAAAAAAAAAAAAAAAAAAAAAAAAAAAACCCTGCGTACAGTACGAAGGGGATTATGAGTCACATACGAATCAATTTGAGAGCTAAGAAGCCTTCCCCCTAAAAACATAACACTTATAAACGCGATACAAAAGACAATTTCGTAACACATTTTATTGTCTCATTCTTCTGCAGACCATTTGTATCCATAGAGCACAGCGTCACAGAGCCCAATCAGACTTCTCCCCACATCATTCCCAAATTGTAAAGAACAATTCAGCTCTAGGCACAGTGATGTGGTGTAGTGTTAGTAGTAGTCATATTTGATCGGGAACTACGGCTTAAAGTGGATCCCGAATCACTACAAACATCCACGACAGCGCCAGAACTCGAACTCGAAGCCTGGGGTACCGAGAGTCAAAGCTCTAATCAATTGGCCTTTCGGCTCTCCAAAATTACTTTTTTTCTTTTTATGCTTATACGAAGCGAAAACACCAACAGCAACAAATAAAAGCATCTCACACATGTAAGTTCAAAACAGTTCACATAGGTTCCCTTAACTGTTCTACTTTTTTCACTGTTAGCTAGGAAAAAACCCTGCATACAGTACGAAGGGGATTATGAGACATACGAATCAATTTGAAAGCCAAGAAGTCTTCCCCCTAAAAACATAACACTTATAAATGCGATACAAAAGACAATTTCGTAACACATTTTATTGTCTCTTACTTCTGCAGACCATTTGTATCTACAGATCAGAGCGTCACAAAGCCTAATCAGACTTCTCCCCACATCATTCCCAAATTGTAAAAGGAACAACTCAGCTGTAGGCACAATGATGTGGTGTGGTGTAGTAGTTGTGATATTTGACCGGGAACTACAGCTTAAAGTGGATCCCGAGTCACAGAACATCCCCGACACCGCCGGAACTCGAACCCGAAACCTGTGGCATCCAGCTCCAGAGAGCTAGTCACTCGGCCATCAGGCCCCTGAAAATTACTTTTAAGACTGCTGATACGAAGCGAAAACAACAAAAGCAATAAATACAAACATATTACACTATAAATTACGAACAAGATTCAAAACAGCTCTCAAAGGTTCCAATAACTGTGCTACTTGTTTCACTGTTAGCTACGAAAAAAAAAAAAAAACCACCTGCGTACAGTACGAAGGGGATTATGAGTCACATATGAATCAATTTGAGAGCTAAGAAGCCTTCCCCCTAAAAACATAACACTTATAAACGCGATACAAAAGACAATTTCGTAACACATTTCATTGTCTCCATTCTTCTGCAGACCATTTTGTGTGTGACATATCCATCGGGCAAGAGTACAGAGCGGAACCAATCTCTTTAGCATGCTCCACGGAGTTCGTTCCACTTGAACGTTGGACGTTTTTTTTCGACAACAACATAAAAAAAAAAAGAAGTCTTGAATTGTATCTTTCGTCCCCATCTTTAATCCGTTCACAAACTTTCACTCAAACGCAAATGGGACGACTTTAGTTTTTTCATTTTTTATGTCTTTGTTCATAGCTCCTACTTTTATTTCTTGGTGAAAAACTTTATGAAACAAACCATCAAAACAGTGAGTAATATGGTGAAAGGGTTCAGAAATTGGCGATAAAATATCTGTTTTTTAAAAGTGATATCTGTCTCTCGTTTAAAAAGAATGTATTTTTAAGAAGGTATTTTTTTCGACCATACTCTTTTTTTGGTGGTATCTAATATATAAGGTTTTTTTCTTGTTGTTTTTAGAAACTAATTGCCGTTTATATTTGTGTGTTTTAAGGGCGTGTTTCAATTGCTTTGTAGTTAGTTTTTTTATCTTTGTCACTGTCTCCTACTTATTTCTTGGTGATAAACTTTATGAAACAAATCATCAAAACAGTGATTGGTGAAAGGGTTCAAAAATTGGCAGATAAAATACCTGTTTTTGGGTGATATCTGCCGCTTCTATATTCTTGTCGTTTAAGAAGAAAGTATTTTAAGAAGCGATTTTTTTTCGACCGTACCACTTTTTGTGTGATGTCTAATATATAAGGTTTTTTTTTGTTTTAGAAACTAATTGCCGTTTATATTTGTGTGTTTTAAGGGCGTATTTCAATTGCTTTGCAATTTTCTTTGTTATTTGAGTGTGACATGGAATCGAAAAACTTTTTATTTAAAAAAAATAGAGTCATACTCAGTATTTTATTTTTAGAGGAAAAAAAATAAATTTGAGGTTTTAATACTTACGAAAGTATAAAAAGATTATTTTGCTGAAAAACTTTATGAAACAAACCATCAAAACAATTAATAATATGATGAAAGGGTTCAGAAATTGGCCGATAAAATACCTGTTTTTTGGGGTATTTTATATCTGTCTCGCGTACTGTCGTTTACGAAGAAGGTATTTTTTTGGCCTTACCTCTTTTTTGTGGTGTCTAATATATAAGGTTTTTTGTTCTTGTTTTTAGAAACTAATTGGCGTTTATATTTGTTTGTTTTAAGGGCGTATTTTGATTGCTTTGTAATTTTCTTTGTTATTTGAAGTGCGACATGGAATCGACAAACCTTTTTTTTATTAAAAAAATAGAGTTCAATGTATCTCATTTTTAAAAGGTAAAAAAAAAATAAATAAATTGAATGTTTTAATAATTACAAAAGTATAAAAGATTATTTTGTGAAATAATGTCAAATAGCTTTGTTAAAAAGTACGATGGTGTAAAATATACAGTATTAGTATTGTCTAAATTCAATAATTACAAAAATACAAGATTCACATATACACACAAAAATGCATTTCTTACAATATCAAATTAAATTAAAATATATGAACAACAATCGAATCTAAAATACATTGCAAATGATAATTTAAAAGATAGATAAGTATTTAATTTTAAATTCTATAGAATAGAAAAAGTGATTTTATTTATTTAAATAATAATAATAAAAATAATAATAAAAACAAAAGCTTTAATAGAGTAAAATGTTTTATTCTTGTTTTTACTCTTTGTTTTGTCGAAATTTAAACTAATCAATTAATCTCCTAATGCTTCTCAATAAATAATAAAAATGTTTAAAATAATCAAATTTCTATAAGTAAAAATAAATAAATAAATAAATTCTTAAAATAAATTTATGATTATTTATACAATTATTTAATTTTATTTAATCATTTGTCCTTTGAATAAATAATTACAAAAATTTGAGATTGGTAAATGGTAAATGATTCATCTAGAATTATTGCTCAAAAACTAATCAATAATTGATTAAAAAATACTATGGAGAAAAAAAGAAAATAACTATTTATTTTCTTTTGTTTAATTATAATTTTTTCAATACAAAGTAAGTCAAGAATAATTTTAATTCACGAATAAAAAGAGGATCTTTTAATTCTTCATAAATTTTGTTTGTATACATTTAAATTCTATATTTGTTAACTAAATATTAGATGTAATATGGTCATTTAAAAAATAAAGTGACAAATTTTGTAAATTCATAATTATTCAAGTATCTTGTAGGAATTCGTAGATGATAATTACGCATCAAATAATTTAATGTACATTTTAAAGAAAATATAATCAAAACCTACTAAACTTATACTTAATTTATAAACACACTTAATCTAAATAAAAAATAAACAACTTATTTTGAAGTGTAAAAGAAAACCATGCTATCGAATGATTCTGAATGGGTAAACAAATTTCCTTCTTTAACATCAGATAAATTCTATTTCTCAACGAATGTTCCTTTATGAGAATGAATGAAGGAGGAAAAAGAGTCAATTATTCTTCCGTGAAATTAAATGAAGTTTCAAATTTACTTTACGGTATACAGGTTGATTATAAAAAAAAACTTCAACCCATTCACAGAAACTGAATAGGTTAACTTATTTGAGATCTGCGCTCAAGAATCATATGATAAACAATAGTTAAACTATAACAGTTGCGGTTACAGTGACACGATTTCGAAAATTTCAAATGGTAACACCTACGTTTTTTTGAATGTAATCTCCATTATGAAAAACCATAAATAGCTTTGGAATGATACCTGTAGTACGGAAATCACCGGCGCTAGACAGACTAAGAAAAAAATGCAAACAACTAATAAAGACAGAGAAGCAACAGAAAAAGCAAAACATTTTAATGTATTTCAGATGTGCTTTAGATAGAGCATTTCGCTATAGGGCAAACCTGAATCTAAAGTGTACATGCATTTAATCCGAAAACTACATCTGATTTGAAAGATGCCATCAGACATCAGGTTCAACAGATTCATTTTGCCATAGCACGTGCTTCAGTGTTAACACCATCTGCCGCATGCTAAGTGTCATCGTGTGTGATGGAAGTCACAAGGAAAATTTGTGAAGCACATTAAAATGTTTTTTGCTTCCTGTTGCTTCTCTTTTTTTATTGGTTGTTTTCACTTTTCTTTTTAGTCTGTCTAGTCCAGCAACTTTCGAGCTAGTACTGTTCCAACGTTATTTTAGGTTTTTTTTTATTATGGAGTAAAAAAAAAATAGGTGTTGCCATCTGAAATTTTCGAAATCATGCTACTGTAACAGTAACTGTTAAAGGTAATTGTTATTGTAACCGAAACTGTCTAAGTTTAACTGTTGTTTTTCATGTGATTCTAGAGCATATACCTCAAAAAATACTTTAAACCGAAATTTCATTCAGTTTCTGTGAATGGTATGACAGTTAGGGACACATATATCAAGAAGGTTTTTTTATAATCATCCTTTATCATTGTTTCATAGTGTTCTGAATTATAATAAGTTACAGTTAAAAAACTGATATCGATCTTGTTAAGGATATTTGAATTAGAAATTACTGAAAGAGAAAAGAGAAAAACGGCTTGCAGAGAAAGTATCATTTCACAATTTCTAATATAAAAATATTTATTTTAAACATATCATTCGTAATGTATCTGAGAAAATTTTTTGTTTAATTCAAAGTGATGTGATTTATCAGCTTTTGGGCAACAGACTTCCTGTTGTGCTTCCATTTGTTAACAAAGGTTATATTACTTCAATACATGGGCAATAATTTCTATAAATAAGTAGAACCTTCATGAAAACAAACCATGAAAAAAATTATTTTTGGATACTTTATTCTTTTACCGTTTGTAGAAAATTTTGAAATTCTTATAAGGCACCAAGCCTGGGTTAGGACCTCTGTCATATTTTTTACTAAATCTACTCGTCTTTCATAGCAAAGTTTGTAACGCAAATCATCAGAGGAATAGTTTAGATTAACTTATCCATTAGCAGTAGGCTAGGGTTTACCTTATAATTAAGTGAATGAATTAAGTGCTTAGGGATTTAAGTAAACATTTTTACGAACAAATGTTAGTATATATTTAACTTTAGAAGAACACTACAACCACGTTGTAACCATTCTCCTCCTACACACTTTCATAAGCGTTCCCGATAAGACTCTTACCCGAAAGGAAGTACAGTGCAACTTGCGCTCCCACTGAGAAACGTTTAGTTTATAATCTCTCATTCCAAGAGGAAATATATTTAAAGCAACCCTGCGTATTAGTTAGCCTAGAGACTCTCACTCGGAAATTAAGTATATTTCGCTCATCCTACGCGTAACTGAGTATTGGGTTCTCGGCTTAGAAGTGGAATCCTTCCCCGAATCTATAACAATATGTCTTTAAATGCGTTAAATAGTGTATGCTTCTAAGTGTATGTGTGTGTTGTTTGTGCATGTATAAATAAAGCTGTGAGTACTCCAACTTGGGCATCAAGTATGTCAACCCAACTTCACCCAGTTACAATATGGTACCCAACCTGCACACGACAACTTTTAAATAAAGTGGTTTAAATATAATCAAAATTTCCTATAAATAATAAAAAAATTTCTTAATTAGTTGATTAGTTTATGAGTTTAAAAATACGCCTCATTTATAGTAATTATTTTCAATCTCTCCATTGGTGACTTTATTTATTCTTCGCAAATTTGGCATCAAAGAAATAAATATATCAAAGGAAATTTCGAAAAGATACAAATAAATAAATTTCAACAAGAAAATACTAAAACCCCCAAAATAAAATCAAAATATCAAATAACAGAAAGACGAATAAAAATCAAACAGCAAATATAGTAACAAAATGATGAGAGTGAAAAAAATTGCCGTACTATACTTAAAAAAATATTATTCTTAGAACTGAGAAATACAACAAAAAATCGCGATTCGAAACTCAATGAATCACACCAAAAAATAATTTTAAAATGTTTCCCAAAAATGCCAATTCATGAGTATTTTTCATTTTAAATGTGGAACACAGTCTATAAACGTGGAAAAATGAGCTTTTAAAACATTATTTTCCTTTTTTTTTGCCGAAAGTTGATATTTGTCAATTTGATTTTGCTGAAATAGTACACAGTCAGCAAGTTCTTAGGGTCTCAGGAAAGAAATAAAATACAAGTAATCTTAGATAATGCCAAGATGCATTTTATCATTTTGATCTTATCTTTCAGTGTTTTTCTATGCCTCTGAGGATTGCTATTTTATCCGGCAATTTTCTTCAACTTAACGTATCGCTACACGAGTACGCTTTGGAGATAAAAATCGAGTGCTTTACCTTTCAATCGATTATTACTATCTACTGACCCTTCTAATCGAATTTAAATTATATATAATTTCGATTCGATAAGCATTTTTTTCATTCTTTTTTCTTAAATTTTAATATATATATTCTTAATTTAATATGCATGAGTATTTTGGATCTATTGATGGTGCTTAAAAAATTTAATAAATATTTTTAACAACAAAAGAAAGTCTTCATACTTTACAATACAAGTTATACAATATAAGTTTGCAACAACTTGAATAAAAAATTATGAAGTTAAATGTGGAAGAGTATTGAATGGACTATTGAATAGTTTTGTTTATCAGTGGCATCGGGTTTACACCTAAACATGACTCGAAATGACTATTGATGACAATAAGAGAATAATTTGCTTTCTGGAAAACTTTTAAGAAAGAAATGGATGAAAATGGGAGAAAACAAAGAAAATTCTAACCACACTGGCTAACTGTCATCATAAGGTGCTGGTACAAATTGCGATAGAATATCCTAAGAGTAAGGAAATAATTTGGAAAAGAGTAAAAGCATAATTTGCTTCCTGGAAAACTTTTTAAGAATGACTTCACCATATTTGTAGATCGTATGGGAGAAAAAAATTCTAACCACACTGGCTAACTGTCGAGGTGCTGACACAAATTGCCGTAGAGTATCCTAATCTTTAAGGATGACTGAAACATAACACGGGTGGTTTCAAACCTCCGTTTTCCGTCACTCTAGACGCACGTTGAGGGGTGTTATTTGATTATAAGTGTTATTATTATTCTTTAAAGCAATATTTATACACGTGAATACCCTCGGACAAACGACAAAACATTTGCTATTACCATATAACTGTAGACAATTAAAAATAAATGGTATTATTTAGAAAATACTATTATCATTTATTATTCTATTATACGAAATAAATAATATACTTCTTATTCATTGGTGCAACAACTCCATAGTGGGCCAAGGCCGCCCGCCTACTGGCAGATTTCGAGACAGGAGAGGTGATCTTTTTACGGGGTAGGGTTGTTAGCTCGACTCCCAACAGTCATATTAGACCGGAAACTACAATTTAAAGTGGATTCTGAACCACTACAAGCATCCATTGTATCACCGAGACGCGAACCCGAAGTCTGTAGCACCGAATACCAGAGCGCTAGTCATTCAGCCATCAGACACCAAATAATATGCTATTACGAAAGTACTGTTATCATAGCTATTATTACTTTTTGATAACTTTTTACCCTTTTCCCTTGACCTAATCTACGTCACAAATTTAAGGAGTGTCATATGGAGTGAGTATGTTTTCTGGACATATTGTCTGGTTATGGAGACACCAAATATCTAGGAATGATTTTCTTAACTGGTCATCTTAAATCATTCAAATCAAAGTGAATGCAAAATGGATATTATTTTCAAAAGCAAAATTTAAAATTATTAATTGCTACTGATATTTGTCATTTCAACCACCATTGACAATTTGAATGTAAGCTTATTCCTTGAGTAATGCTATTCCGAAATGTCTTGTTGAAGTAAACGAACTGTATTCATAGTATACCTATAAATTTCAGGTGCAATGCATTATTTTTCCGTGCATTGCTAAAAATATTCGAGACAGACTATCCTTAAAATTCCTTGTAGAGAATTTTATTATGCTGCCTTACAAATCACGTCAAATCATTGATCATAAATTCGCCTTCTTGACTTAGCGAATAATGTTTTGTTGCAGAATCTCTGTGACCATTGTGTCCAAGAGCAATCAGATAGTCACTAGAGGCCATTGTTTTGGACTTTCGAGAATCTCTGTGTAAGAAAGTGACGGAACATTCAGTTGTCGGATTGTAGAATACAAAAGAGTGAAGATGAATATCATGTCGAGATATTTTACACTGAATAGGCATATTTGTTTTCACAAAACCAAAAATTCTTACGAATGGAAAACAAATTCAGAAAATAATAAAAATGTGGAATATAATCAATAAAATTAACTACAATATATATTATTCAGATTTGTACGGTTTTATTGAAAAAAAATCAAGGGTAATTCAAGCGATTTTCAAGGACTCCAATCAGTTTTTTCAATAAACTAATCAAGCATTTCAATATTGTGAGTTGAAAAAGATATCTACAGTCAAGGCCTATAACACTTTATTCAATCCATTTAAAAAATTCATTTACATTTTAAAAAATGGCTATTCTTTTACTTTCAATGAATAATGATTTTTTTTAGAAATAAATTTTGCACGAATAATTTTACTTACTTGAATATGTAAAATATTTCAAACCATAATCTAACATGTTGTTTTAATGCAATTGGCAATACAGAGAAAGTTAATCTTTATGCCATAATCAAGGGCTGCACCGCTGTTGCTCATTTAGCACTATCCAGGGGCAGGCGTAGCTTGAAGATATGCTGCGGATACGAATAACATTTACAGTAGCCTGTCATTATATATTGCTCATATCGAGTGACAAAAATGTAATTTCTGAAATTGTAATTTGAAGGGAAATTTATTAAGTTAATGTAAGATTTTTAAATAATTATCCGAATGCTTGACATTAAGAGTCGAGATGATCGAAGATCTATAATATTAATATTAAGAATAGAAAAATATAAATAACTATTGACAATAATTATTATTCTTTTTTAAAATTAGTTTTGTTAGAAATAATGGTTCAAATTTTTTTTATAAATAAGGACAACATAATCTTGAGAAATAACAATACATTGATTGCTGAAAACATTAAATTCAAAATAAAAATGTTTCAAAATTAAAAAAAAAGTAATTTTTTTAAGTAAAAGTAGAATTTTTATTTAAATTAATGTTTTTTAAAATATTAGCATAAATTAAATAAATAAAAATAGTAGTAATGTGATAAAAGAAGAAATTTTTTTGAATTTATTTATATTCAATTCCAAATATAAAATGAAAAATATAAATTGCAGCATAAAAATAAACTATTTTCTTTTTTTTTTTTTTTATCTTCAAGTACTTCAATCAAAAACAAAAATAAGCAGCTAAAACTGTGAAAACTGTTTTATTTAAATTATCTAAAGAACCACTTCTTAACCGGATCAACTCTGAAATACATTTTTTAAAGACACGCGCACCCATTTTCCATTAAAAAAAAAAAGTATTTGAATATCTCCGATTACTAACAGCAAGCGTTTCTTTGAACCGCTGCTATCACTTGAAACACCTGCTAACACACGTAGACAGCTTACGAAATCAGACACTCATGTCTTCTTTAAGAAGTACTAATCAGCAAAAAGAAATGGCGGGCGAATCATAACAACATCACTCATTATTTGTTCTTTTCGGTGATTGTCATCTGATTCACGTGGAATTCGATTCCAAATCACGAGCGTTTACATCACTGCGGAAGAAGCCTTGATATAAAAAATAAAAAAGTAATTTCGAAAATAAAAAAATAAATAAATCGGGGTGTTTGTTGTCAAAAATGGCAGACGCAACGGAATTGATGTATACAGCTGCCGGCCTTCGAAAAATGTCTTGAGCTTAAAGGCCTTGTCGCGTAGACAAAATTAATACAGACGACAATAGTTAAACCGCAGAAGAGTATGTTTTGTATGCAGTGACCTTAAAATTAAGTTTAACTTTATTGCGGTAAAGCGGCGTCTGTCTTTAAAATACTACACAGAAGTATAAAAATCGATTCATGTAAGCATGTATGTGCATCGTTCTTCCTTGAGGTCAAGAAAGAAATAGAATGATATTCCGGTATGGCTGGTTAGTGTGACTAAAGATAGTATAAAATAGAAATGACATGCTAGATAAGCTATTTTTGTGATTTTTATCTTTATATATATAATTCTTCTGTACGTGTGTTTGTCACTGAACTCCTCCTAAGCGCCTAGACTGATTTTGATGAAATTTTTGTGTGTGTGTTTGAATGGGTTTCCTGCATGGTTTACATTTACAATTGGACAATGTAGGTGGCGCTGTAATCAAATTCTTATGTACGTGAGTTTGTCACTGAAATCCTCTAAACGGCAGGACCAATTTTGATGAAAATTTTTGTGAGTATTTGAATGGGTCCCTGGATTATTTAGATTCATAATTAGACCCGGTAGGGCGCAATTGTGAATCCCTCCGATGTACCCTACATAACGCTGTATCTGCTACATATCCGCTGTTGAAGTGATAAAAAAAAGCTGAAGCTTCAGGAATAAAAAAAAGTTTGTTTGAAACTAGACATTATCTAAACAACGTCCATGTCAAAACTGTCACGAGGATGATAAATCTATAGACAAGAAAGTCCATCAGTTTGTTTTTGAAATGAAATGGAAGGCGATAACGTCTAAAAAAGCCTCTCCTTGTGAGTGTTCGTTTTAAACTGAGATGACAAAAGGGCTGCAGTGTCTCCCCGTCCCCGTTATGTACCCTACATAAAGCTGTATCTTTTACAGATTTGAAGTGACAAATAACAAAATATAAAAATTATTTCTCTCTGTCACTAGAATTGTTTAAACAACTGCAAACTGTAACAACTGCATTGTTTTCTGAACAACAACTTTATATTTTTACTTGGATATTTATTTGTAAATGTATCAGTAACCTGAAATTGAATACAGTCTTTCATTCTAATTTAAAAATTCGCTCACAGTTTAGTAAAAAGTTTTTAAATATAATGTTGTTATAATTGGTAACAAATTCTGTAATGTTTTTCTATCGAAAAAAATTAGTTTGAAAAAAAAAAATAAACACAATATATAGAACTAATATTCCAATTTTATGAAAAGCCTGTATTACTAATATACATTCCTATTCAATATATAGAATAAATGTAAATAATAAAAAAGCCTTGAATTGATCAAAGTAAAATAATAAAAAACCTTAAAAATTGATCAAAAGCAAAATAAAGAAAAAGCCTTAAGAAATTTATCGAAGCAAAATAAAGAAAAACCTTAAAAATTGATCAAAGCAAAATAAAGAAAAAAACCTTAAAAATTGATCAAAGCAAAATAAAAAAGAAAAAGCCTTAAGAAATTTATCGAAGCAAAATAATAAAAAGCCTTAAGAATGATGAAAGCGAAATAATAAAAAAGCCTTAAGAATTGATCAAAGTAAAATAAGGAAAAAGCCTTGAGAATTGATCAGAACAAAAATAATAAAAATAAAAAATAATAAATATAAAATAATAAAAAAGCCCTAAGAATTGATCAAAGTAAAATAAGGAAAAAGCCTTAAGAATTGATCCAAACAGCAATATAATAAAAAAGCCTTAAGAATTGATGAAAGCAAAATAATAAAAAAACCTTAAGAATTGATCAAAGCAAAATAATAAAGTCATAAGAATTGATCAAAGCAAAAATAATAAAAAAATCATAAGAATTGATCAAAGCACAGTAATAAAAAAAAGTCTTCAGAATTTATGAAAGTAAAATAATAAAAATGCCTTAAGAATTGATGAAAGCAAAATAATAAAAAGTCTGAAGAATTGATAGATGCATCTGAAAAAAGATGAATGACTGTCTCTATTTTACACAAAACGTAATGCACTAGGTGAAATTAATGTTCATTTTAAACTAAATTACTTTAGGGACAAAAGATAAAATTTAAAAGCATTAGCCATTCACTACCATGGATCTGAACATTTCCAGAACTTAACTACCTGTTCAAAATGCATCTAAAGGTCTGAAAGTTTCCCATTTCAATACCAGCTTTATACTTTTGAGCCATGTTTCTGAAGAATAAACAAAACTCCTATTTCCAGACATAGCAGCTGGAAAATGTACGTTTGCCTTATCCAGCGGCCGTTCCCATGGCAACGTCCTGTTTGCATTAATGCAGCATCAAAGGAAATCCGCATAACTGAGTCTCTACTATCCGTTGCAAATTTAATGAAATTTCAACCAAGCATAAGGATGGCAAAGCAGCAAATTACAGAAAATACTTATAACCCTTCTCACTGAAGTATCTTATTATTATTCGCCGAAATGAATTTCGCTATTCGCTAAAATAAAGGTGATGTACTAAGTCGAAAGTTCCATATTGGATGTGTAATTTTATATTTTTCTCTATTTTTTTTTTTTACGCTTCTGCTTTCGCAAAAGAGTGAAAGAAGATAAGTCTCGTTCTTTTTAATAATGGAATATAAATTAAAAGTGAAATATAAAACATTATAAGGCTTTCGTTGAAATATAACTAGTAAATGATGATGAGAATACAATACTCACAATATGAAACCACCACTTATTGAGAGTGTTTTTTTACAATTACTTTTATTTGATTAATTAATTTAATCAAGGCTTTTTCTTAAAACTTTTTTATTATTTAAGTTTAATCTATTTATTGAGTAGGAATGTATATTAGTAATATAGGCTTTTTCATAAAATTGGAATGCAATTGTTCAATATTTTGTGTTTATTTATTTTCAAAAGTCTTCGGTAGAAAAAGCATTACAGAATTTATTACCAATTATATCAATGTTATTTTAGAAACCTTTTTTACTGAACTGTGAATGAATTTTAATATTAGAATTGAAAATTTTATTTAATTTCAGGTTATTGAAGCATTTGCAAATATCTTGTTGCTCAGAAGACCATGCAATTCTTACATTTTTTCTGAAACAATTCTAGTGGCAGAAAGAAATAATTTTATGGCACAGATATTTTTCTGTTATTTGTCACTTCAACAGTCGCTATGTAGCAGATATAGTAGTATTGTCAGTTAAAGTGACGTTAATTTGCAATTTTAAAAAAAAAGTATTTTTTAATTGTCGTCATGTTAAGTTTTTTTAATAAATTTTAGATAAAAATAATAATTATCATTATAAATTATATATTGTTTATTAAAAATAACCGATAAGTAAACTGCAGTTATTTTTAATTTTTAAAAAAGGCCCGCGGACCAACAAAATTAAAAAAAAAAAAAAAAAAAAAAAAAAAAAAAAAACCGCCATGAAAAGAAATCTTGTAAAATTTTGAGAACTCCTAATAAAATTCCTGAGAATTTCTGATGAATTCGTCAATATATTATCGATTCATAAACCCTACACATTTCAAAAATTAAAAAAAGTTAAATGTCTATTAGTTAAGAATTAATACAAAATTTATTAGAATAATTTCTGTATGATTAAAAAACCTGATACTTTTAAAGAAACAAACACATATGCTTGCAAAAAAATTTTAGTTACATAATAATTGTTGTGTAACCGAGCTTCCTACCACACAATGACTTCCTACTACCCTGTATCAAGTTCAGGAGAAATGATCAGTCGGCCTAGGACTCTTACCCGAAAAGAAGAACAGCGTAACCCACCGATAAATATTTAGTTTAGTCTCATCCCGGGAGGAAATATAACGCAACCCTGCGTATCAGTTGGTCTACACTCTCACCGGGACAGGAAGTATCTTTCGCGCACCCTGTGCGTACCTGAGTGTCGGGTTTCCGGCTTAAAAGTGGAGTCCTTCCACGAATCAATAATTATCAGTCTTTAAATGTGTTAAAAATATTGTGCGTCTCTAATTGTATGTGTATGTTGTTTGTGCGTGTAATGTAAATAAAGCTGTGAGTTCTCCAACTTATGCCTCAAGTATCTCAACCCAACCCCATCCAGTTATAAACTGGTTTCCCCCAACTTGCACACTACAGTTGTAATTATTATAATTGTACATTAGCATAAAAATGGAAAAGAAATTGTTTATTTTATCTATTTTGAAATTAAATAAGCTAATTCAGAAAAAAAAAAAAAATACATAAAAAGTAGTAAAAAAATAAAATTAGTAAAAAAAAAAATTAAATATATTTTTACATGAACGATTCATTTATTTTGTTACGTTAAAAATATATACTAAAAACATTTACTTTTTTAAAATTCAATGAAGTGAAACAAATGATACGAAAAAAAATACACGTCAATTATTTCGTTTTTATAGTATACCTGAAGTAATTAATGGTTTTTTAATTTTCACATAATTAGCTGCCACGTCCAAAAAGATGGAAATATTCATTCCGAAGCATATTTCTCATTCCGTGAAAAAAACTGATTGCTTCTCCTGATGATTTTTCGATAAAATTCAAGCACAAACAAACCAATTTCAAAATGAGTAAGCGGAAAACTGTATACACAAGCGTTAACAAAGGAAAAGTAAATTATGCGTTCAGTTTAATCACCGAAGAATTTTTAGCGGAAAATTGGTGAACAGGTCGTTAAACACGATGATTTTTTTAAAAAGTGTTTTTCGTCAGAAATTACCAATACCGTTACTAAGCGATGGTGTTTGATTTTAGATAATAGAAGAAAATTATTATATTATATTATAAGTATATTTATTGCAAAATTAATATGTTATTTATTTTGATCTATATACCAAAAGAAAATTTTATTTCAATCAGAAGTTAATGTTTGAATTTTTCTTAATATCTCTCAAATAACAAAATATTTTAACTTGAATTTTATTTCATTTAAAAATAATTGTTTTTCATTTTTTTCATTTATTAAGTTGAAATTAGTTGGAGTCAATTAATAATCGGAAAATATCTCAAAAAATTATAGTGAATTGCTGTTTTTTTTTCTAATGCAGTGCAATATTTAAATTAAAATTATTAAATGCATTTTATAAACATTTGCTTTAGGGGCAACATACTTATTTGCCATTTTTTGGCATGGTTATGTATTTTTTTATTATGTTCTTCCCAATATTGCAAAACTGTTAATGGAAAGCATCTTTCGCTATACTGAATTTTTATCGAAACGGCAATTTTACAAATATACTAATAAATTATTTTTCAACAATACATCGTCTTGTTCTTCATTGGCACAAAGTAACCCCATGGTAGGCGAAAAGCTGTTAGTCTTTGGCAGATTTCAAGACAGGAGAAATTTTTTACGGTATAGCCCTCTATGCTCACTGCTCTACAGTCATATTAGACCTTGAAGTTCGGTGCCACAGGTTTCGGGTTCGTTCTGGTGGCGCCATGCATGTTTGGGCGGTTTCGGAACCCACTTTTAAGTCGTAGGTTCCGGTTTCATTTGACTGTAGAGCGTCACAGAGCCCAATCAGACTTCTCATCCACATCATTCCCAAACTGTAAAGGGCAACCCAGTTCTAGGCACAGTGATGTGGTGTGGTGTAGTAGTAGTAGTCATACTCAGATCGGGACTTACGGTTTTTTGACCTGAATCACTACAAAACTCCATGGAAATCTGCGCCTGCAATCCAAACCTGTGAATCGGAGCCCCAGGATCGCTAGTTCCTATGCCATCAGACATCTAGGTCATAATTAATTTTTGCAACTATGTGGTTTTATTATTATAAAAATATATCGAATTTCTATAGCGTCCGTATTGTTACTCATACCTCTTTTACCATTAAAGAAAGTCCTTATTGCAACAAAAGTTGACTTTATCAGTAGCAATAGCTTTTAACGACAAACTATGTAAATACTAGTACAAATATTGGAAATAGGGAAAACGCCTAATAGATATAATTGCTCTACTTAATTGTTTAACGTTGTTATGTATGCCAGTAAATGTTTGTTATGGTATCTATTTCGAATAAATTAATTTGCAGACATATTTATTTCACGACTCCTATACTTAGATTTGCAGAGTTTTATGAAGTACCATATAATCGATACCAGTGAATACAGAGTAAGGTATCACAATATTACCCAATCGATAGGTATAATTATGAAAGTAGAGTAACGTTTTAAATTAACGTTATTTATGTTCCCTTGTTATGTACCTATGCATATTGGCATATTAAAAGCTGAAAATTGCGTAATAATTTGTAAACATCATTTACAGTGTTTTATTGATTACAGATCAACCTTGATTTTAACAGATAATTTATAGTTTTCGAATATCAGATTATACAGTAAGAGTTTAATGGATATATAAAATAATTGCTGTTTATTGTTAAATTGGCATAGCAAAGTTGAAAAATTGCGTAATGGTTTTTTTAAATATGATTTACAGTGTTTTATTGATTATAAATATCATAAATTTTGATTTTAACAGATAATATATAGTTTACGAAAATCAGATTATACAGTAGGATTTTAACAGAAATATAAAAATAATTGCTGTTTACCTATGTAAATTGTCATTTTTGGTCTAAATAAATATTTATCCAATTTTAAATGTTTAAAACATTTTTAATTTGCAAATGGATATGGTAACACAGGAAACCTCAAAAAATAACTTCTTATTTTCAGATATGCATTTACTACATTTCTTAACTTTAATTTCTAAAATATTTATTTTTATTTACAATCTTTATGAATGAAAATAAAAACTGAATGCTAGTTTCTCTATACTCATAACTCAAAAAAAGTATATTATATTGAACTCGAAAAGGCTATTTTTTTATGAGATATATTTC